>JAEBUS010000013.1:185237-447869 GCA_023014475.1 Amanita pallidorosea | reverse complement strand
TTGATCCGTCACTCCGCCGCGCCCGCTTCAAAACATACATGCCTGTCCAAGGTTCGGTTGTCAATGATTTCTGACGTGAAAGGCTTCCGTTGACGAGAGTTGATTGGGGAACAATGTCGAAACGTTGCGCATATGCAAAGAACGACGCCGCATATTGATAATTTGATGGTCGTTTTGTGGGAGGACACACTCGAAAAACCATACGCAATTGCGCAACATAGTGTCCTAAGATAAATTGAGCTCAAGCCCTTGTCAAGATGGATTCCATTACCTTCAAGACCGCTGGTGGGCCAGATTTGTGACAGATCACTGTTGACTATAACAGAGTCGCATCGGCCGATGGGCCAAGAATCTGAAGGAGGAGAAACATTGATTGTCTGAGGTGGGAGGACATCATGCGGGGCATGATAAGACCGATTTTGAAGTCGAAATTTTGTCCATATTTGGATGTCGTCAAAAGGTAGTGGGGTGTCTGCAGGTCCTGTCCGACGACCACCAATAATTAAAGGTTCATTGTTGTCGATCCGAGCTGCGAAGTTCGCCAGTGCATGGTGCAGGTCAGGTATTTTAAAATTTTCCGCGGCCTCTTGAACCGATACTTTCAGAGCCGCATCACGAGATAAATGTAAGGCCGTCGTGCCCACGACAAAAGTCCTACAGGGTAATGGCGCGTTGGGATAACGGTCGTCCAAGAGTCCCCTTGCAACATCGAAGTAGTCCACATGTCGTCGCTCCGAAACTCCAAACTTGTAATCGTTCAAATCATCTATACCATCAGCAGTTTCATCATTGATGGTGGGCAGAGAGTTTGTCGAAGATTGCGCATTGATTTCTCCTTCGGGATGGTAGTAGCAAGATTAAATTGCCGCAACTTTTCAGCCCGGTCCAGATAACGACAAATTTGAGCTTCGTACTCTTGGTTGTTGCTGGAACGCGATGGGTCTTTAATCTCGGTAATATGACAGCGTTCCGTATGGTCAGCAGACCATTGGATTGGGGCACCACTATCACGAATGCTCGAGGTCACACTCTGCAGCAATTCGAGCTTCGGAATGTACCAGTTATCGATAACCCGATTACCCTTGCCGGTTCGTGCCCCCGCCGCAATAATAGAGTCCTTGCGACTGTGGAAATCTTTCAGAGCTTCGTCGATATGCAAACACATGTTATCTGATATTTGAGATGCCTGGGAGAGGTATCGGAAATCGGCCAAAGCACGTATGGCAATCAGGAAATCTCTCGAACAGCATCAGCAATGACAGCAACGATATAACGCTGTATATTACGATGTTCCCTGCCAGTGACCTGCTTCAGGTTGGAGATTCCTTCTGAAAAGTGGCGGAAACCAGAGTGAGGAAACAGGATTGAGAAACGAAAGTCGATTTCGGCATGCCCAACGGCACGGATACACCACTGCGCATCATGATCCCAGAACATTTTATGCCAATGGTGGAGAGCTTCCGGTGTAAAAAGATCGACGGTTCTGAAAGGGCCCAATCACGCCAGAACGGCCGATGAACACCATTAAGTCGATGACGTTTCGCTGCTGCAACGTAGAGTTTAACGTTCCAGGGATTGACAGTATGTTCAATTTGTTGAAGTTGTGAAAGTGTCCTTCTTGCAGTTCGCGGAGGGTGTCGAAACGGGTCACCAAATTCTTTATACGAAGCAATTGTTATATGCGAGGTTTTACCAGCGACGCCGCTCAAAGCGACCGCTTCTTGTACATCAGCGATATATGCAGCAAGTGGGGTGTAGACGTGACGAAGGGAACCTAAGGGCTGACATCATGATGCCGATCTCAGCCGCTTTCTTGAGTGGAGACAGTATGAATCCAGACATTCGTGAATGACTCTGTTTTCAAGAACGCCATGGATTTTTCGATCTGGGTGAATGGATTTGGAACAGGAAGCAGCGCGAGAAGATAAAATGCATGATTTGTTGCCTTCGTCCGAAAGTTCATAAACAAGTTTGCAAGACTTATAAGAAGGGGATGTGCGACGCGCCCCCCCGTCATAGCAGATAAGTTGGTTTTGTCAGACGACAGTATAACACCGAGCAGCGTTGCACCCTCTGGGAGTTGGCTCTAGATACAAATGAGATTGGGCGTATCAGGGCGAGAGCCTGTAACATACCTGCATTCTCCATGCGGCATCACCACTGAGCCACTCGGAATATATCCGCATTGCTCGAACAGCCGAATCATAGAGCCGAAACGGAGTAAACTTGATGAAATTTCGGACAAGTGGATTGTAAAGGATGGCCTGTATACATTCGAGGGGATCGCGATAGTATAAAAACAATGGTTTCTTTGTCGGATATATAGTTTCCCAAGGTTTGCATTTCCATTCAGGTCCTTTTGGGAGCATTTCAGCTAGCCCACGTAGTCGTTTAGCTGTGTGGAATGATAAATTCAGACTTTGGATCTGAGAAAGAGGATTAGCAATAGCACGAGACTTTTTTGCGACGTACAAGCTTCAAAGATAAGAACGAATCTATGGCGGCCATGCTGAGGTCAGAGCGAAGCAAGAACGCAGCTAGTTCCCATTCTGCTCTTGATGAAAATGGGTAATACAGGTTCTCGGCTCGCTCGCTCGCAAACTGATCATAGTCAAATTCCGTCATAAAGGATTTTCCTCCCCTGTAGTCCTTCGCAGCCCCTTCAAATTCTTCAACATGAAGAGCGTCCGCTGGACGATCTGGATAATTTTCCATAGGAACATCATTCATAAAGGAGAAATCCTCTGTAGCTTCTTGACCCGCTGGTTCGTCACTTTCCCTGTTGGATGGAGTATATACTTGTTGACGCATGCGGCGCCTTTGAAGCTCTTTCGCCAGATCCACCACCTCCTCGAAATGATTACGACAATGTCCGGCAGGCTGATTCATGTGCGACAAAAGGGCTTGGTTATTTTTGAAGTTACGATGGCAAGTAGGACACCGCATCTTGCAGAGACTCCGGGAACAGATGGAGAATGGGTGAACGAATGAACAAAGATCTAGTACGACACGGATTCAAAGAATATGTATGACAGGCGATGAATAATGGTCTATTCCCGCAAGGGAGCGTCATTGTCAATCACGTGATTAGTCAAACGTAGCCGTTGATCAACTAACAGCCTCAAACTCCCACCTTCACCCAGATGTCTGATACCTTGGTTCGCATGTCGTATATGATATAATTTTGCTGCTGAGCATGCTTTTAGGTAATAACGAGCCGCGATGATGCTATAACCCTATACAATGGTGCCACGCACGATCGACAAGTCGCTGGCGATATGAAAACGGAGGCCCAAGCGGAATTACTGCGAGCTGCATCCAAACTCCAACATGCTGAAGATCTGCTAACGAACGCAGACTTTCGGCTGGGAAAGATCCGGTACCACATTCGAAAACATGGGTTTGAAGATATACTGTCTCAGAACATCCGACACTCTCAGATAATGGAATTCAATGGTATGGCACAGTCACACGTCATTCTACTTAGCCTAAAGCAAAATCTATAGGTGGTCTCTTTATCCAGTCAGATATTGAGGGGCGCTATTTCCAAGTATATTTAGATTGATATGTATTAAAATGTTGTTGCCAATACACCAATGTGATGCATACGTAGCAAAGATAACATTAACTTGGAGAACTCAGAGACTGGTAGGACTTTCGACGCGATGTGATGTGTGACCTATAATATCAGTGTCACAGCACACCATTCCACGCGCTCTTGGACTAAGCGGCGCCTGTGCCGCAGGTCCCGCTACGAGCCAGACGAGTTTGGAGAACATCGATTAAGTGACATACGAGAAAGAAACCAGTAACGTTTTCACCGAGGCATATGTAATCCAAATTAAGAGACATTGTCAAGCATATCCAAGTGATCATCTTCGCCGTTGCCTAAGTTGCTCAATATATGTGATCCAAATTAAGAGACATTGTCAAGCATATCCAAGTGATCATCTTCGCCGTTGCCTAAGTTGCTCGAGTCTCCACAGGCACGTTTCCCTTTAGCATCAACTTTGGTCGCCCTACCCTTGTTATCACCTCTGGCTTCCCTCCCTTTCGCTTTTGTTGAGAATCCATTATCCGTAACCGACGACGAAGACGAGGCTGTGATCTCAGAACCGTCTTCAATTTTCCTTTTTTAGAGGCAAAGAGGGCGTCCCATGCATCGTCCGTATCGTCACGCTCTGTCGATAGGGAGGCCACATGGCTAGATAAACCATTGCTCAATTTGTCAGGTAGCTCAATGTCCTCGACAGAGTGGGCCACAACACGGATGCGGTCAATGAGAAACTGGTATTGAAATCTAAGCCGGTTTAGTTTTCAGACAAGGCAACGGTGGATCTCACGCACCTCACAAACACCGTCGTTTTGACGGTCGGCAATTCGAAGGTCAGTAATTGGACCTTCATCAAGACGAGAATTCCGGGGCGAAGTTTGTCGTACATATCCCATATAGCGACCAGGTTACCCTCACGATCGAAAACTTTACGTTGCATCAATTTTGCATCGACCAGACGGAACACTGGACTGCCAAAGTCAGGAAGGAGATGGGGGTCATAGAATGAACCGACAGATAGATCTGAACGATGCAGTAAGCAACGGCATTGAATGTTTGCTGATGACAGCACACTCACCAACTGTTGGATTTTATATCCCTATTTTTTTCAAAAATGCTCCTTTTCACTGCGTATTCCAGTTTTAGTTCGATCTAAACGATCATCAGTGCGGTATCATGCTCATGTGTCTAGTGAATGTTCGATGCGGGAGTCTCGTTTGGCGACCAGAGCGCAAGCAATTGTGTCGACGGAGTCCGAAGGCAAAAGACCTTGAGGCGCTAAACCTTTCAATCTCCGGCAGTGAAGCTGTCGTATGACAGTGTTGACGGATGGCTGCTGATCAAAATGAGGAAAACCGATCATCCGTGCGGAGTTAGACGGAAGTGTCTAGATAAAATAACGATGCGGAAGTCTTGTATTGCGACCAGTTTTTCGGGTCGTCACGTCGATCTGAACGTGTAAAGGAGGCGGTAAAAATGGAGTCTCGTTTGGCAACCAGCGCGCAGGCAATTGTGCGTGTCCGAAAGCATGGGACCTTGGAAGCGCTGGACCTTTCAATCTCCTGCAGTGAGGCAGTCGTTCGACAGTGATGCCGGTTGGCTGCTCCCACACCATACCTCATTTCTCTGAGGAGAACCGATCATCCGTGCGGAGTTATCAGGTGAAAAGATGCGGAAGTCTCGTATTGCGACCATCATCTTGGGTCGTCACGCGTTACCCCCGTGACCCAAAGTGTCACTACAGGTCATACCCACTACTTACGTAGCGGGAATCTAGGCACAAGCGGGATGAGAACAGAGTCAGAAGGGGTGGTAAGATGATCGGGTAAGTTCCAGACTGAAGTTAGTATACAACCTGACAATCCCTTCTAGTCCTGTGGACGATTCTAGCATTTTGACTGCCAACAAGATGAAACCGTTAACAGACAATCGATCATGCTCAGCACCGCGATATGTCTCACACAAGGTGTAGGAATCCATCTGAAATGGAAGGCCGACACAGAGACTAGAGGAAGAACTGAAGACAAGGACATTCAGGTACGTCATTGACGAGGTTGATTTTTGCTCCGCTCAATCAATTGGTATTTCAGGATAGAAGAGTCAGTCAACGCGTCAATAACTCTGACCAGGAACATTCCCTGGCACTTGAAAGACGTCATCAAAGGAGCCCAGCATCGCTTTACCAGGCAACGCCTCAACCGGCCACCGCCCTTGCCGCCCTCATCGCTGATGACACTCCACCATGGCCGCCCTCTCCTGCGACGGCTGGGACCGCGACCGCAACCTATACTGAGGTACTGCTGCCATTGGCTTCACTTGCACGTCCACCACCTCCAGCGGCTTACTATGACCGTGAAATGGAGAGGGAGAAGGAGCGAGGAAGGGATCTCCACCCTCCCAAGCTTTGGGACCTTCCCAGAGATCCGCACCCCCGCTACATCCACACCCTTGCGATATCCATGCCCATCCTCGCGACATCCACCCACACGATATTCATGGGGCACTCGCGGTCTCCACGATCCCCGTGACATCCGGGACATTCGCGACACTAGAGACATGGGGGATATTCTTCATCCCTATGACGTTGGGATGAGCGCGATCTACCTCATTTACACAACCCAACCATACTGGTGGTCGTGATTTCCATGCGACTGCGACCTCCGGGACCCTTGTGATATGCCCTTCCCTCTCTGTAGAATTCCTCGCGAGGTCCCTAGTCCTTCGTGACATCCCCCAACCTGCCTAGAGAACAAGGACGAAAAAGCACCAACAGAGGCGACCGGGACCGTGAGCAACCGAGCCCTCAGACAACTCATTCTCTCCCGAATCCCTCGAGAACGGCTTCTCAGCCCGACCATCGAACCCCATCGAAGACCGTCTATGGCGCCCAATTGAGCCAAGCAGTAAGAAGCACACCTCCAGTGCTACTCCGCCTCTCATGCCCTGAACAACCATGCCACCACCGACGCTGCCCTCCGATGTGCATTCCCACCAGCTGACTCGCGCTCTGCACAATGTTCCTCAGCGCTGGATGCTGTGTCTCTGCTTGCTCCACTGCCTTTTTGCCCACACCCTTGACAGCCCCTCGCCCCCCCTCAGTCAGGTCTGCATGCGCTCACCACGATCCTGACCAGGCACTCACTGGCCGCTGTGGTCCAAGCTGGGCAGAACTCTCCACCTCGGGCAGCGCAAACACCGGCAACGCCTCCGCCGTTGCCGACTTGGGAGGACCATGATCGGTTGAGGGAGACTGCTTTGTCCGCATAATCGCCGTTGCCCCATGCCTTGCCAGCGTCGCCCTCTGGCTCCTCCTGTGGCTCCTCCTGTGGCTCCTCGTGGGCGGCGCGGGAAGCTCCAGCGGCTTGGCGGCCAGCGCCTCTTGGTCATTAATCACTACCTTCTGCAGAAAACCAGATGGCTGACTACATGCTCTCGACGTCTTTCCGAAAAACTCCAAAAAAGGAAACGCACGCATCCGTGCGTTTCCACCTCTTCTGTACACATCGTCGAGCGTCTCTTGCTTCCCATCATGAAGTATATCATGGATTACCTATGGGTTCCAGCTTAGCATCTTCAGACCCTTCCTCTACCAAAAACAGGTCCAGAGTAGAATGACGGTATCGTTGTCAACCGACGTCAAGCTTGCGCATCATGCTAGGAGACCGTTGACCCTCGTATTGGGCAAAACTAGAGTATGTATCGGTCGCTGGAGGTTCATGGTACTTATACAATGATAGATATCCATACCCATATCGTCCAGCGTGGATGAATGGTTCGTCGCTGGGATCCTCAACGATGATTTTTTATACGAAAACGTAACAATCAAAGATGCGCCAATTGCGCATGATGAAGTTATATCCGAGGTGGAGCTTTCCGCCTGTTTCATGGGTCATGTTTCCAAGATTCAATCCAACAATGCTTCTTTCGAGGCACACGTCCAGCTACTTCTGGACATCTTTAAAAATTTCAACAATTCCTACCTTGTGGTCAACGACATACATGTCGTTGCGTCAGGCTATTTCAAAACTTTGTCCGTACTCGAGGAGCATGTCGATACTTCTAAGCGGCCACGCTCAGCTATATTGAGCGCTGCGGCGTTGAAGAAAGCGTCCATCTATACCGTGTTTGGTAGTCAATGAGATGAATTGCAAACGCTTTATGACGTTTACAAGCCATTCGTCTTGTCTCTCTTGAACAGAATTACCCACGAAGTGCTGGAACCGCTCGCAAAGAAAGAGGAAGCAACCGCCTTCTATACGTATGGCTTTGATGTAACTTCCTGGTTGTGCAATCCCGATTCGCGTCCTCCCATGCATTACTTGGCTTCCATCCCAATATCATTTCTCCTCATCGGACTCACTCAACCTGTGCAATACTTGATCGTCTGTCGTGTCGAAGGAATGACACCAGGAGATATGTGTGAAAACATGTCTGGAGCTACTGGTCACTGGCAGGGCATCGTGTCCGCATCAGAGACTTTCGACGACTTGACAACAAAGCCCTTAGATAGCTCTTCTACTCTGGCCTTCAGGGTCAGCGAGCGTTCCCCATGGTCTCTCTGGACCCCGCGATCGTACAGGATTCCGTCGAGGGCGGCGAGAGTGCCCCTAGCCCAATGTTAGCCGTCACCGGACTCGATTTGAAAGAACTAGAACCTCATTTACGCAAGGCGAACTCATATCTAGAGCAAGGTTCGCAAATCCACGTTTCCCTTCATAACGGACCTCGCGCCTTCGTGGTCACTGGTCCTGCAAAATCTCTGCATGGTCTAGTCATTAGCTTGAGGAAAATACGTGCGAGCAAAATACCCTTTTCACAACGTAAACCCACTTTCTCCGTTCGCTTCTTAGTAGTCGGAGTACCATATCATAGCGAATATTTGCGGGGGCAACAGATAGCATATTAAAGGACCTTGACGGCAAGGAGTTGTGGGTCTCGAACGAATTGAAGGTGCCAGTATCCAACACTGAAGTTGGTCAGTATGCCTTATCTCGTCTCAACACACATCTCACTTTGTTGAAGGTTCCGACTTGCGCGAATTGAAATCGTCCATCACTCGCTCCTTATGTGACCAAATCTTTACATTGCCAATCCATTGGACGAAGGCGACGAACTTTCCGGAGACAGCGACGCACGCAATCGATTTCGGTCCGGGAGGATTAAGTGGTATCGGACCTCTTACGCCCGGAATTTGGAGGGCGGTGGAGTTAGGGTCATCATTATTGATGACAGAAACAAGGGTGAACCGAGTTTTACGACGTTAAGGACATCAAATATGAAGAATGGTGGATTAGAAGGTGGAAGCCCAGACTTGTGAAAACGAGGTTGGTTGGTGATGTACTGCACAGAATTTCGACTAACAAAGATTCAGGGGTGGGACGTTGTATCTTGATACAACTTTCTCTCGCCTTCTCAGTAAACCGCAGATTATGGTGGCCGGAATGACGCCGACAACAGTGAAGAGTGGATTTGTTAGCGCCATCCTTAATGCAGGATATCATGTCGAACTTGCAGACAGTGGACACTACAATGCTGCGGCTCTTCGTGTCAAGGTCGCCGAGATTCAGAAGCAGATCCCCGCCGGTGTAGACATCACATTGAATTCCTTGTACATCAATCCTCATCAGTTTGGCTTCCAATTCCCTCTCTGGCAAGAAATGAAGAGGGGGTTCGCCTGTTGAAGGATTCTGCATGGCGGCTGGCATTCCGACTGCTGAGAAAGCCGCTGAAATAATTGATGCTCTGAATGTCGCAGGAATAAAGCATGTAGCGTTCAAACCTGGATCCGTGCATGGCATTCGACAAGTCTTAGTATCGCAGCAGCCCATCCAAAGTTTCCAATTATTCTCCGGTGGACGGGGCAGGGCTGGTGGTCACCATTCCTATGAGGATTTTCACCAGCCAATTTTGGCGACTTGCGCTTCAACCAGACGACAGGAAAATATTTGCCTAATAGCGGGATCTGGTTTTGGTTCTGCGCATGATGTTTGGCCTACCTTACTGGCGAATGGTCGTCTCAAATGTTTAACGTCCAACTGATGCCATTCGACGGGTTCCTTTTTGCCAGTCGGGTAATGGTTGCGAAGGAAGCTCATATGAGTTCGTCCGTCAAGGATCTGATGGTTGCATCGGCCGGAGTAATGGCATCAAATGGGAAGGTACTTAGGAGAGGCCAACAGCACCAGAATAGGTGGATCGACATTTCGCTGAGAAACTTGACGGGCGATTGGTTGAGAAGAGTTGAGGAGCGTTTCACCGGCGTGAACGGTGGTGGATCCAAGCCGTCGATCTTGCAATCTTACACATCTCTGGGTGAGCCGCTGCTGTTCGTGGAATCGTTTTTCAAGACTTATCCTCTGGCTGCAGAGGCTGCAGTATTCTTCCTCACAATTGTGCAAAGGCAGAGCCTGATGCGTTCGTCCACGGCCAGATGAAAGCTCTTGTCAAGGTTGGATCCATCAATTTTGAGCGGGAAGATGCACATGGGAATCCTGTCGAAGATATCTCGAAGTGCAACGAGCTTCCTGGTACTTTTACAATACACTGTCAAGAAAAATGTGCAAGGGAGTGGTTTGTAGTACGAGAATGTCATTCTATACAACTACAGCAGCCTAGCTGTCAATCTGAACGTAGAGGTAGCATGTTTTTAACTAAACGACGCTCGGAACCACCAAAAGCGGAGTTGAACTGGCAGCCAAACAATATATAACATGGCTAACGCTTGGAAGGCCCTTCGTCCTTAGCGCCCATTGCATTCGATCATGAAGCGTCGAAGACCACAATCCACGTCTATTACTGCTAGGAAAAAGGTTGCAGTAGGGGTTGATGCTCCAACTTCCGAAGGTAATAGGCAATCTTATAACCTGCGTTCTTGAGTCTTGACACGCAGCCAAATGCTAGATACAGGCGGCGCTGTGCCAGAACTTGACAGTGATAGCTAAATCCTGTTCTACTCCTCCACGTCGCTAACCAAATTGTAGCTACTGGCCGTCCAAGACCCAGGCATACCAACCAAGGCAAGGGCGGAGCTGTCGCTCAGCTCCAATTAATCTCGGATCAAATTACTGGTGCGCATAAGAGAAAACGGGGGATCCTGAAGAGGTCCTCAAAGACATACCCGTTAATGCTATGGCGCCTCCAGCGGAGAAAGGATATCGAATGGTGTGTCTCTCTCTCGGTCATGTTGCTTTCAATGCTAACATATGCGCATAGGCTAATGAAGCACCTACTGTAAGGGACGATCCGCCTCTCAATGTGAATGCACCGACACCTTCATTTGTCAACGCAGGGCACGGCTCCACCTTTGGTTTTCGAAACAATGATGCGCCTGGTGAATCAGATGACGGACTTCATATGCTTGAAGAATTGGAACATGCCATAGAGTCCGAGTCTGATGGCGACCAACGTAATGGTGATGGGGTTGAAGAAACGGAATATGACGATGACCAACGCGTTGGAGAAAATGGTAAAGTTCCATATTTCGACCATAAACATCATCTTACTCTGGTATCTACTTCAGATATAAATGGTTTCTTTGTTTTGTTTGGCATTATGTCGATCCACTGATTGGATGGCATCAGTTGATGAACAATCTCCTGACGAAGATGAGCGACAGGCAATGATGATTATTAATCAGAAGGCACCCAGTAATATCGTTCCCAGATCAGGTGAGCAGTATAAGGGTACCTTTATGCATTTCTAATGTTGTCTTTAGACAACAAGATTGACAATGCATACTCAGTTCTCGAACAACATCACAATAGGAATGGGACTATACGGCCGCCGAACCCTGATTCGCTTCGATTAAACAGTCGAGGACTCGCAAGGTAAGACGGATCAGCATGCGCTCAAATATCAGTAACATTTGTTAGCCATCCTAGGTCTCAAACAGCTGTCAGTCGCTTATCCCAACCCTCTACCAACCGTGCGTCTTCCACTGCGGCATCTATGAATGGCCTAGACATGCTCGGAATCACATGCGCCCCAATGTACCCCGCAATCAACACTCGTCTCATCCGCGCTTCACTGCTAGCAACATGGAGGATGGCAATCAGTCTGATGCAGAAGATGTTGACGTGGCGGATGGACGAGCAGCGGGACGAAGCCGTACGCTGTCTAGTTCCATTCGAACTCGTGAGACCAAGCCCACGCAGATTGGTTTTTACTCTGGGCCCTGGGTGGATGTGCTTCAACAGGCGAAGTATCATTACCGACTTTGGATCCACACGGAAGATGCTTTTCCGGAGCGTAACGACAAGACTCTTGGATGCGCAAGGGCGTCTCTTGGATGCTGTTGGGACGTATGAGGAGGAAAGGAGGATCGTACCTGACCCTGGTTTGTGTATTCTTTGACGCTATTTGCCAACGTTGACTGGGAATAGATGTTTATAAGTGCTATGCAGGCCATATGAGGAGTCTCGTAAGTCGTTCACATATAGTTTATACAATTTTATTTCATTCAGCATTAGATATTTGAAGATGGCTCCTCCTATCGCGGACGTCTGAAGCAACTTGCAAGAGAAGTAGTCAAGATTCGATATTCTGATGCGTTGTCCCCGACTATTTATGAGCCTCATAACTCCGCCCATCTCCAGACTGTTGTAAAAGCAAATGTCGTCAAGCTATTGGCGAAATCGTCGTTCCTGCATGGCCTGCGGCCGACAATCCAGTAAGGGAGTCGCGAAGTTTACATGGCGTCCACTGATCGTTCCTTTCAACTAGACTCGTATGGAAAATTTCACTCACCCTGCTGTTTTAGAAATTGCGGAACGATTCTATTACAACGGCAAAAATGACTGCTTGTCTAGGATTTTCCCGAACTGTTTTCAAACATTTCCGACGCATACGCTCGCATTAGTTTGCACTAGTGTACGTGGTCTGACCATTCATGCATGATTTGATTTGCTGAAACAAATTAGATTTACCACTGCCTCGAAGAGTGGGCAACCGGATCATTTGTTGGCCAGTCGTTTGCTGGTTCTCGTTACCAGATTATTCATACAGAAATAATGGGGCTCATCAAGAGAGTCGAAGATCATGAATTCCGTGGGCCTAAGCTTCGTGAGCTACTTCAATCTATTGCTCGGGACGGACAGTGAGTCAGTGTAAATATCCTTGCAATGTTGCTGACTCTGTTGTAGGTTTCATACTTCGAGAAGATGCAATGAAATATCTACAGACTTTGATGTGATATTGGATTAGATAAGATAGCATACTGGGTCTTTATTAATATGAATTTGATGATATTGTGGCCTTGCCATTGCTTTCATGAGCTGTGTGATTATTGGTGCAGACTACCACAGCCTATGGCAGACTGGCCACAGACTATGGCAGACTGCCCACAGACTGCCCACAGACTATGGCAGACTGGCCACAGACTGCCCACAGACTGCCCACAGACTATGGCAGACTGGCCACAGACTGCCCACAGACTGCCCACAGACTATGGCAGACTGGCCACAGACTGGCCACAGACTGCCCACAGACTATGGCAGACTGGCCACAGACTGGCCACAGACTGCCCACAGACTATGGCAGACTGCCCACAGACTGCCCACAGACTATGGCAGACTGGCCACAGACTGCCCACAGACTGCCCACAGACTATGGCAGACTGGCCACAGACTGCCACAGACTGCCCACAGACTATGGCAGACTGGCCACAGACTGGCCACAGACTGCCCACAGACTATGGCAGACTGGCCACAGACTGCCCACAGACTGCCCACAGACTATGGCAGACTGGCCACAGACTGGCCACAGACTGCCACAGACTATGGCAGACTGGCCACAGACTGGCCACAGACTGCCCACAGACTATGGCAGACTGGCCACAGACTGGCCACAGACTATGGCAGACTGGCCACAGACTGCCCACAGACTGGCCACAGACTATGGCAGACTGGCCACAGACTGGCCACAGACTGCCCACAGACTATGGCAGACTGGCCACAGACTGCCCACAGACTATGGCAGACTGGCCACAGACTGGCCACAGACTGCCACAGACTGCCAGCAGACTGTGGCAGTACTGCACAGTGCTGCACAGAACATATACCTTTTCTCCAGGTTCTGTGGGTCTCTGTGGGTCTCTGTGGGTCTCTGTGGGTCTCTGTGGGTCTCTGTGGCTTATTGGAACAGTTATTTACTTGGACTGCCACAGACTGCTGGCAGACTGCCACAGACTGCTGGCAGACTGCCACAGACTGCCAGCAGACTGTGGCAGTACTGCACAGTGCTGCACAGAACATATACCTTTTCTCCAGGTTCTGTGGGTCTCTGTGGGTCTCTGTGGGTCTCTGTGGGTCTCTGTGGGTCTCTGTGGCTTATTGGAACAGTTATTTACTTGGACTGCCACAGACTGCTGGCAGACTGCCACAGACTGCTGGCAGACTGCCACAGACTGCCAGCAGACTGTGGCAGTACTGCACAGTGCTGCACAGAACATATACCTTTTCTCTAGCTTCTGTGGGGCTCTGTGGGGCTCTGCAGGGCTCTGTGGGCTCTGCAGGGCTCTGTGGTTTACTTGTACAGATTGTTTCTACAGACTGCCACAGATGCCACAGACTGCCACAGACTGCTGGCAGTCTGTGGCAGTACTGCACAGAGCATATACCTTATCTCCAGGTCCTGTGGGCTCTGTGGTACCTCCACAGTGCTGCAGAGGCCTCTGCAGAGAGACCCCAAATTTGCTGATGCAGATTGAATATAGATTATACACCTGTATCTGAGCATACAGGCCCAGAATCAGATGTGCAGGATGAGTATGAGGAGGTACAAAGGGAGAAGGAAAGTGAAAGCAAGGTGTGTTCACATTTTTCTATCAAGTCTGAGTTCTACTGACTTTATCCACTTCCCTATGCTCTCACCATTGTCCTCCTGATGCTGTCACCATCACCCTCATTATATAGGTTCGCAAACATGCCCATCGTGGTCATGATCCCCGTACTGTGGATATACGGGGATTATTTACCAAAGAATCAAACCGTGTTATGCCCAATGGGACTGTTGTCATGGGCCATTGGTGTGAAGTTTGTCAGTGAGTCCATTGATTTCATGTCTGACCTTTGGCACACTCAATTGTACTTAGGCATCTTCAACTCCCTGAGACCAATTGCTGGTTTACAGGGGGGAATTCCTCCCTCAGGAAGCACATATCTAGGAACTGGGATACCCACGGCAAGGAATACCTTGAAAAATGCAAAGTGTCTGGCATTTCTCCCAACCAATTTGCCCTTCCACCAGGGTTTGATTATGAATCTGGTGATGTTATTTCTGTGTCAAGCTTCAAACAGACAAAGTTGGATAACTTTGTAGTTAAGCCTACTTTTTCCAAGTGGTCCAAGGAAGGGCTTCTTGCCCACCTTGTTGAGTTTGTGGTGTCTGAGGACCAGGCTGGTCATGTCACTCCTGTCATAAACATTTTCTGATGATGCATTGTAGGCCTTTTCAGTTGCAGACAGCAAGTCATTCAGAAATTTGCTCAGGTATCAATTCCCCCAAATTGCAGATTCTGATATCCCCCACTCCACTAAGCTAAGAGATGAGATCTTGTCCCTTGCTAAAGAGACAAAGCTCAAACTTGGAGATGCCCTGCAGAATGTCCCAGGCCAGATTTCAATTACTTTTGATGCTTGGACTTCCAAGTCTTATGATCCTTATCTGGCTGTCACTGCCCATTATATTGCTGCTTCCCCTCTCCAAAACAAGTCAAATGAGTGGGAACTGAGGGCTAGAACCTTGGCTTTCACTGCTATTGATGGTGATCATGGGGGAGCAAATATAGCAGCTATATTATTAAAGATATTTGAGGACTATGGGCTCTCTGGCAAAGTGGGGTGGGTGACATCAGACAATGCAACTAGCAATGACAAGGCCATGAGAATCCTACAAAGGTCCCTCAATACTGAGCAGCATCCCTGGCTTGCCCAACAGAGGAGAATTAGGTATGAGGGTCAATCTAACTTGTATTATACTGAATAGACTTTAAGGTGCATGGAACATATCCTTCATTTGGGTGCAAAAGCATTCCTGTCAGATATCTGCCCAACTCCATCACAATTCAAAGGATCCAGAGCAGGTAGGGTTATTGAGGAAGATGAAGACACCATGGAAGAGTTAGGGGATGAAGGCTGGAACACCACAGCTGAGGATGAGGAGGTGGACAATGTTGAAGATTTTGAGCCAGGAGATCTTCTTGGAAAAGTACTTGCCCTTATCACCCAGGTAATTACCAAATTTGCCATTACCCATCCCCCCCTTTAATTTGGATCTTAGATAAGACTTTCTCCCAAGCAAAGGCATACTTTGCCATTGTGTGCAAGGAGGAGGGGCTGAAACCACTAGAACTGATCAAGTGGATTCGGACACGTTGGGGATCTATGTATGATTTGATTGAAAGGCTGGTACATAATAAGGTGGTGAGGAGCTTTATGTTGTTGCTTATCTAATTTCCTGACTTAAGATTGAATAGGCTGTCAATAAGTTTGTCTCTTCTTGGCTGATGTCAGCCATAAAGTACCAAGCTGAAAGGATGGCTAAAATTCAGATTATACCATTAGGAAGAGAGTGGGCAATGTTAGAACTAATTCAAGAAGTCTCAAGGTAACCTCTATTAACTTGTATTGAATTATGCTCATTTACTTACAGGAGCCAAGAGAGGCACAGCTTCATTTTCCTCAGAAAGCCTGCCAACACTTTGGAAGGCCATCCCCACTCTAGAGGCCCTTCAAGATAGATGGGAGACCTTTGCAGCTATGAGCAAGTTCTCCAGACTCAAGGGATCCATTGAGAAGGGATTGAGAAGATGAACAAGTACTACAGGTTACTTGACAAGAACAATGCAGCATTCATTTGCCTTGGTGAGTATATATTCTATATTCACTCCAATTTTCTCTAACATGCATAATAATATCTCAAGCATTGGATCCTAACTTCAAACTTGAATATGAAGGAAAGTTGGACAAGAAGTATTTTGATGAAGGTAAAGCTGCTTTTGAGAGAGAGGTGAGTTGCATATTTAAGCCATGAAGTTCCAGTTCCATTATTTACTAATATCAGTTTGATTACTGCTGCTAAATTGGCTGCCAAACTACTCCTTGAGGCCAGTGCTCCTGAACCTTGTAAGTGTAGAGTATCTTAACAATCCTTATTTATGTCATTTGTACACATTACAGCTAGCCCTGTACAAGATGGAGGTTATGGCTTCCATGATGTACAAAAAGGTCAGGAAACGACTGGAAAGGGAAAGGAGTGCAAAGGAACCACACCAGGAGCTAATTAAGTATCTTGAAAGTGATCTCCAAGAAACCAGTGACCAGGTCAAGTGGTGGTGTAAGTTCAAAATCAAATAAAGTGATATCAGCTCATTCTGATTCCTTTCAGTATCACTCTCAAGAATATCCTGTATTGTCTGCCATGGCTTGTGACTATCTGCCATTCAAGGGTCTTCAACAGCATCAGAGCGATCATTTTCTCAAGGAGGTTGACTGTAACACAATTAAGAAACAGTCTGTCTGCAGAAAGTGTTGAGGCAGTGCAACTTTTGAAGAATGCTTATTCCAAAGGTGATCTTGCTTGCTGATGTGGAGGCAAAGAAATGGGAGCCAAAAGCCTGGGAACCCAGCATAGTGGTGTAGTAGTATAACAGAATGTAGAAAGGACTATTGTACACTTTTTTTTGGTGCAACTTATGACTGTATAAAGTATAGGGCAATGCAGCTTTTGGAGGGCCTGAGAACCCAGCAGGGTGGCATAGTAGTCTAACAGAACTTACTAGAAGACACTATATAATTTATTAGAGGTGTAGTAAACATTTCATGCTATCACTTTCTCCAAAATTTCTAATAAGGAAATTTTAGTCGGTTCTTCAGTTCGAACCAGAACTGAACCAGAACCGAACCGACAGAACCGGTTCGGGAAGGTTCAGTTCTGGTTCTGGTTTTGTTCAGGCATTTTCTAGTTGGTTCTGGTTCTGGTTCGGCCAAAAATGCCCCTGAACCGAACTGAACTGAACTTTGGGAGCCCTAGTTGTGGTTGTGGGGCCTGAGCTCATAACAGCACCTGTCATGTCTTTTATTATTTCCATCAATACTGACCATTTCCGTGGCTATCTATACCCCACCCACCACTTGTTTCCACCATCCACCCCTCGCTTTCACCATCCACCACTCGCTTTCACCACCAACCACTTGCTTTCACTCCCCGGCACTTGTTTCCACCACCTGCCACTTGTTTCTACCACCCACTGCTTGCTTTCACTCATTTCCACCACCCACCACTTGCTTTCACCCCCCACCACTTGTCTACCACTTGTTTCTACCATTTACCACTTGCTTTCACCATCCACCACTTGCTTTTACCCCCTGGCACTTGTTTCCACCACCTGCCACTTGTTTCCACCACCCACCACTCACTCTCACTTGTTTCCACCACCCACCACTCACTTTTTCCACCTACCACTTGTTTCCACCACCCACTGCTTGTTTGCACCATCTACCAGTTTGTTGTTTCTGAGGACCAAGTAAGCCATGTCATTCTTTGTCACTGCAAATCTTCTCTGAGTCATACTAGGCATTTTCAGTCATAGATAAGAAGTCTTTCAGAAATTTACTGAGGTATCAACATCCCCAAATTGCTGACTCTGATATCCCCCACTCCACCAAGCTCAGAGATGAGATCATATCCCTTGCCAAAGAGACCCAGCTCAAGCTTAGAGATGCCCTGCAGAATGTTCCAGGGCAGATTTCACTTACCTTTGATGCATGGACATCAAAAGTCTTATGATCCTTATCTGGCTGTCACTGCTCATTACATTAATGCACCCAAAGACAAATCAAGTGAGTGGGAGCTGAGGGCCAGAACCTTGGCTTTCACTGCTATTGAGGGTGATCATGGAGGAGCAAATGTAGCAAGCATTCTATTAAAGATAATTGAGGACTATGGCCTCTCAGGCAAGGTGGATCCCAATTTCAAACTTGAATATCTGAAGGAAACTTGGGATGAGGAATACTTTTCTCAAGGCAAAGCTGCTTTGGAGAGAGAGGTGAGTTTTCCATGCCATGAGTTCCCTAGATTAAGTAGTATTGGTATGATTACTATGCTGCTCAATTGGCTGCCAAAGCTCCTGTTCCTGAGGCCAGTACTCCTGAACCTTGTAAGTATAATTTTCTCAAGTTAACCAATCTTGATTTATTCCATGCAGCAATCCTTACACAAAGTGGAGGTTATGGGACTTCCATGATGTACAAAAAAATCAGGAGTCATCTGGAAAGGGAGCAGAGTGGAAGGGAAGTACACCAGGAGCTGACTAAAGATCTGGAAAGTAATCTTCAGCAAACCAATGACCAGATCAAGTAGTGGGGGGTAAGCTCAATGTGATATCAGCTAATCCTGATCCACATTAGTATCACTCTGATGAATATCCTGTATTATCTGCCATGGCTTGTGACTACCTTGCCATTCAAGGGTCTTCAACAGCTTCAGAGTGCTCATTTTCTCAAGGAGGCTTGACAGTGACTCACCTACAAAACAAGCTGTCTGCTGAAAGTGTTCAGGCATTGCAGATTTTGAAGAATGGATATTCAACAGGTGATCTTGCAACTAATGTAGAGGCCAAAAAATGGGAACCAAAGGCCTGGCTGGGCACCCAGCAAGGTGGCTTAGTAGTTCCTAACATTATATATTTGTATAGTTGTACATGCAAATCTTATTCAAGTTTTAAGCAGGTGGTCTTGCAGCTATTGTTAATGTAGTGGCCTATTACCTTTGCTACCTCAACAACCACTGGACCAAGCACCTGCTCACCTGCTTGACTCGCTGGTGTGCTATTAGCACTGATAACAACTCCTGGAGGTGCAGGGCCACTGTGTACACATGCAAACATATTTCAATATGTTATTTCTCTTCAATTTTGCTTAAATTTCTTATTTTAAATTTTTTCCCATGGTTCAGGGCAGTTCAAACCCAAACCAAACCTGAACCAAACCCAAACCAATGGTTCAGGTTTGGTTCAGGCAATTTCTAGTTGGTCCAGGTTCAGGTTCAGCCAAAAATAGCCCCAAACAAAACTGAACTGAACTTCAGGAACCCTATTGACAACCTGCTGGCAAAATACCAGATGACAGACACCCATACAATGGTTATCCCTATGGAACCAAACATCAATTTAGACAATGCACCCACTGAACCAGCCAACTCACCAATCCGAGAGCTATATCCGTCTCTCATTGGCTCATTAATGTATCTGGCCATAGCCACTCATCCAGACATTGCCTATGCAGTCCAGAAATTAGCCACATACAACTCTAACCCCAGAAAAACTCACTGGGAAGCAGCCGAACAAGTTCTGAGATACCTGAAGGGAACAAAACACCTGGGTATCACATATCAGTGAGACCTTAACTTCCAAACAAGCAACACTATACATGCTTACTCAGACACAAGCCACAGCAACATAACGGACACAAAATCCATCAACGGATTCATGGTTAAATGTGCTGGAGGAGCCATATCATGGGGATCATATAAACAAACTGTTACCGCACTATTGACGCTGGAAGTGGAGTACATATCCATGTCAGAGACTGCGCAAGAGCTCACTTGGTAGAGAAGATTACTCACTGAGCTGCACCTGACACAAACGGGCCCAACGTTGATGTACAGAGACAACCAGGGTGCCATAAAAGTCGCGGAAAACCCGCAGGACCATAAATGGACCAAACACATCAATACACAATATCACTTCACATGTGACAAAGTCACGAACAGAGAAATACATCTCCAATACTGCCCAACGACGGCAATGACCGCCGACATACTCACAAAACCACTGCCGAATCAGGCCTTCAAGCCCCATATCTCTGGCTTAGGCTTGACCTAGGCTTGAGGGGGAGTGACGAAAGGGGCCGGCAACCTGTCGGTCACCTAGCCAGTCGATAGGGACCGTGCGAGACGTAGTACTCGTGATATCCGAGACACAGTACATAGTACGGGCATAATATCATTCTCAGAGGGCTAACCCCCCTTGCTCCGTGTGTGACTCTCTAAGCTCATCTCCACACTCATGGCGTACCACATCATCGCGCGAGACACTGCCAGTCCGCAACAGCGTTGAACTTGAGCGCCAAACCGAAGCGCATTTTCTTGGGCCTCAGGCTTCAGACGGATGCTCTCCAATGTAACCAAGTCACTGTGCTCACAAGTTGCTGAACTACGTAGCGGTGAGCTAAGTACGTTTACTCTCAACTAACTACCCAGCCCTCGTGTGGAGCAGCATGCCAGTCTTGAATACACAAGTCTATATCGTCCGGATTCGGGATGTCGTCACGTGACGTGACAGTGTAAAATACTATCTGGCCGGCACTGAATTCCTGTGATCCAAACGCAAGATCCCAGCGATGCAGCGGACGAGGTTGGCCAAATGTATGATGCCTGTCATCATATAAGTTGTCACGATGCTCTTTATCAAGACGGTAGTCTTCAAGAACTATTTTACGAAACTTTAGCATCCATTTTTCTGCGGTCGGTTCATCAACAAAAATGTGTTCATCAATGTAGGCACTTGTTCCCCGAAATGTCGTATGGAAACGGTGCCAAGCGTGACGAGCATCTATTTCCCTGTCATAGAACATACTATCCTTATGATCCCAAGCCTTCCTCAGGTCATCGGATCCCTACAAAGTGAAGTTCAATGCAAGTCGAAGAAGAAACAGAAGTAGTAAGGACAAACAAATTTAACACGAATAGGAGGAGTCCAGAATTGAGCAGTACTCCAGGGCTTTGGAACATGGGGCCTCCAAACGAAGGGATGCAGTGGGGCCACCTCTGGCATTCGTTTTGATAGTTTTTTCTGCGTAAAAGAGTTGGAGAATGGTAGTGATGGATGGAAACGGTTGGACTTACAGATAAAGCATCCCCACGAGCTTCAAAACGGGGTGCATGTGGGAGCGCACATGCAATATATGCAAATACACAAAGCGTGACGACTGAATTGACCAAGCGCATGGCTCGGACAAGAGACGAAAGATGATAAGGATAAGCGGAAGACCAGCCTCAAAGTGGATAGGACACGCACGTTCATTATATACCATTGCTCTAGAGACGGGACTCGATGCCGAAAACGAGGGGGGTGCCAACTGTTGCCTGCCAGAGCCCAGCTTTGCTGCCATCAGTGTCAACCGCTACATATCATGCAAGCGAGTTCCCTTGACCAATCGGCTTCCTTCTTTCGCATATCTGTGTCTGTCGTATCCAAGAACTTCATTCGCCCAATGACAGAAATCGCTCAAGTTGTCATTACTCCTTCAAACATGCAAAAAGTGCACATGACTGATAGCGTTCCACCGGACTTGTGCGTTTCCCAACTTATCAGATGCGTCTCTTATTGGACGGAGGGTAACGGTGTAGCCTGTTGATAGTCCTTACACGCGCAAGAGAGTACTTCGGCGCTCAAGAATAACCAGACCAGCATTATTCGAACTTTCGAGGTGTTTTGAAAAAACATAGAACGGGATAAGTATATCACCCGCACGACAACCCCAGACAAGTCTCGTTTCCGCGATCTTCACGTTCCAACTCACGCAGGCTCTAATGATAATACGTCCTGTTCCAACCATATCAGATTACAGTGAATCCTCCTAAAATAATAAAATATCCTTAGGTGCTTACACGAAATACTATTGATGGCCATGGCGGTCATGATACAAGAACTATGCACGAGTGGCCTGGCAATCTAACGGTTGTGCGGTCCTGGCCGCCGCCCAAGTGGGGTAGGCAACGTTGAATGTGCCACGGGGCGTGTCGTCAGGGAGCGACTTACGCTGACGGTTGTGATGAGACCAGTGTTTCGCTGGACAATTCCAATGACAATGTGAGCTATTTACTACCATGATCTCATACACGATGTCATACATCATGCATCAATGACGATTTGATTGATTCCTTCAAGGTGCGGCCCCCAATCGTGAGAAGGGCATGGGACGTTCAAAAGCGCAACCATCATAGTTGCAATAGCAAGACTGGTCCTTGACTGTCAAAAACCCAACAATGCGTCTTTCACAAGTCGTCATTCTGTCCTCTTTCTTGTTTATTACGGCCACAGGCGCGGCCCCAGACATGGTGGGATGGTTGCCTTATTCTGAATGTCGTTCATTATCTGAGTCTGACTGACTGATGATGGGTTGTCAGCGTCGTGGTCTAGTAGCGCGTGACCAAAGGGACCCACACGGTCTTATTATCCATCCAAAGATCCAGGAAACTCTTCCCAACCCCCGAAGAGTCCAGGAACTTGAGGAGAGTATAAATTCCTTAAGGATAAGGATAGAGGATGCTCGGGTAGAACATGAAGAAGAACCAGCAGAACGCGAGAGGAACAGAATAATGAGACAGATACGGGTTTGGCAGCGACAATTAGAGCAGAATGAAAACCAACTTAGATATATGTTATAACAGTTCAGTCAAGGCGTGACTTGACGAGCTCTAACATGCTTCTTTACAATGGTCATCATCATTCTACAAGAATTAGTCCCTTAGAATACTTTCGTGAAGTTGGGGTACTATTTAAGAGTTATAAGGTACTACATTCGTTTTTGCGATCCCTACGAGTTTTCTTACGTTTATTGGCGCCAGGACTCTTACACCCATTTGCACTTATACCGAGTGCTTGGGCTCCCCTCCCATCAGAGTGGCCTACGTCGCCACTCCTACAACATTTTCTTCTAATACATCGCAATCTACGCCGATTCTCTCAACCCTGTTCCTACGCAAGCAACATCTACGCTCCCCACTCCCATGTCGCAATCCTTATCGCCCGCCATCTCGGAAACTAATGGTGTCAGCATCGTTACCCGTACCTTTTCGTTCGACAGCCCCATTTTTGCCTGTAGAGCAACATCGCTCCCAGCAACCACCAGGGTGGCGCCAAGAACAGTCCTACCCAAAATACTTGCCATATAGCTGTATGTACTACAATGTTGTCGCCCCATCCACAACTTTCCCCTCCCTGGCACAGAACGGTTCGCCGTATTCCACGCAGGCTTCTCCCATCATGGCCATGTCCACGATAGTCCTGTTCCAAGTATCGTGTACTCGCCCATGTTGCCTGTCCTCGACAGCAAGGGATGTGGATGAAGATGGTGGTGATACTCAGGCTCAGGTACAGCACCCAACGCCACCATCAATGGACGAAGCTGGCGAAGTGTCGGATGCAATCACAACTCCATTTGTTTCAAGCCTCCATCGACTCGGGACAATGTCTGACGTTTTTTTAGCCGATCTACCCACTTAAGAAAGTCACTGTGTCAGTGTATCTCTCTAAACGGTTTGGTTGATACTAGGCGCGATCGTGACTTCCGAGTCATGATCACCCATTTATTCAAGGAGAAACAGTATCATTGCCATATAATAATGAAAGCTTACTAGTATCGATGCGAGCTCCCACAGAGCGGATTTTTCCTTTAGGAAGTAGACTACTTATATATAGGATGGTTGATGATCAGAATCAATGACTTTTCCAGAGTCGTGGCTGGCGTTGCTCGGCATGGAGGCAGTGCAGTAGGCAGAGCTGGTACAGTTGACATGTTTTGCATAGCCTTCGTGATGGAACCACCATGGGACGCGGGCCCTACGTGTATAATCGGCATAGGTAGTGGCGGTGATAGCCGGCATAGGTCTAGTGGCGGTGATAGCATGCATTCATAGCCATGGGGACCTCGACTCTCCACTTGAATTACTTCATTATTTGCGTAGGTACAGAGCACAGCTACAGCAAAAGGATCCTCTCAACTGTACTCACTGTGGACGTCTGTATCATGGCTGAAATCGATGTCACACTATGTAAGGAGGGTCACGATAGTCACACTATGTGACATGTTTCCACATCTCTTGTTGCATGGGGCTCCGGGGCTATGCATTATGAGCAAGTCAACTGTATCGCGGTCTGATGAACGGGTGCATTTGGCGGGTATCGCGGTCTGAAGACGGGCTTCGTGGTATAATGAACACGGCAATGGCAGTTTAAAAGGTGGTGCTCTTGTATGGTTGTCAACACCCTCTCCTTCCCTCTCTAATGGATTTCAACAGCATCATCGTAAATGACTCTGGTGTAAAAATCGCGTACACAGACAGTGGTGCACCGTCCACATCGCCTTATATCACGATTGTAGCCATCCATGGCATGTGCTTCTCCTCTCGTTAGTCCTGTGAACTTTTCCGCAGCTTTCCCTAGCTGATATCTTTTCGCTCTAGCAATCTTCAAGAGAGTGCAGGCTATTGCCGCCAAGAAAGGCGCGCGGTTTGTAGCTACAAACCGACGCAATTATCCTGGCTCCACCCCATTTAACGAGGCTGAAATCAATGTGCTTATCAATGGGACCAAAGAACAGAAAGATGCATTCAGCCAGGACCGCGGGCACGAAATAGCGACGTTCATTCATAAATTGATACAGAAAGAGAACATCCCGCCCATAACTGCTGATCGCAAAAGTGGCGGTGTCACTCTTCTCGGATGGTCTTTGGGCACCGGTTACGCCAACGCTACGATTGCCCACACTGATACCTTGCCATCCGACGTTCGCTCGCATCTCTCGAAATATATCCGGTCCCTGATTATTCAAGGTACGATCTGATACGTGCTTGGATTCTCAATCGAATACTTACCCCTTTCTTAGAACCACATGAAGCCATGTTTGGTGTTATGCCCGAACCCCCCTTCTACAGTCCCTTGATCGATACCCATATTCCCGAAAACGAGCGCTATGCGATGTTCGCCCACTGGATAAGCTGTTACTTCCAACATGGCGACGTCGCCACCAAAGATCCAGCCATTCTTTCCCGGACAGTCCCTGCAACAGTTCGTCCAAGTACGCTGTGTAATATGTCTCTGGACGAACAGAAGGAGACCATATGCTCCGGTGACGAACCAGCCTACGAATTCCCATACATGATCAATTTTTTGGAGCAGTTTGCGAGTTGCTATCACAAGGCGTTTTTCGGCGATGGCCCGCGGGCGCTCTTCCCGAATTTCAGAGCATCGTTCATTGTAGGAGAGTTTGCGCCTGCATTCGGAATATCGGCGTACTGGAAAGTGGAGAGAGATGCAAAGGAAGCGGGAAAGCCTGCTAATCTCAAGATCATTCCCAAAGGAAATCATTTCGTAAGGTTTCTAAAGTATCATCCAGATCCGTGCGCTGATTATAACTGGATGCAGGGCCACTGGGATGATCCGGAAGAAACTTTGGACGTTTATCTAGAATACGCTTGAGTTAGATGGATGTATATGTTTTCTGATAGATGTTTCGGTGCAATCTGAATGAACATTAGTACGATGGTTCTCTGAGACTTTTTTCGCTTGCAACCCTTCAGTTGGTCTTTGCCGATAATCAGATCACGGCAATAAGCATCGTCGTACATGACAAACGTGCAAATCGCGTGCTCGGAGTCACGTCCGCCATGACTCCGCCCTGGCATCTGCAACACGTTACACTTTTACGTTGGGCACGTCCCAGCAGCGTCGAGAATTTTGGCGTCCGCGTGGTCCGCAGAACGGACCGCCCCGATGAAGCTTACTTACTAACTGATCAGTGTGTGTGAATAGATCAATCACCCAGAGCGCTGATGGTTTGATATCATAACAAAATGCCAGCCGCCTTGATGCCTCACTTCTCCATACGACCATACGAATAACATCTTTGATGCATGTGTGCCAAAGGGGGTATCGAATCGGTTCTAAACATTACCAGTCTTATGGCTAATATGTACTATAGTATTATCATTATCAGCTGAGAAATCTAGGTGGGAAAGAGAGAGAGAGAGTAGTCACGTACAGCTAGTACAGCCTCATTCCTTTTATTATTTCTGACATCCTTATCACGCAACTGGATTATAAGAGATCTGCTGTCCACAAAGTTCCAGTGAGTAACAGGGATAGATAACTGAGAGTCGAATAACAATGAATAGTGAGCGTTATCAAATGCTTTGTGAAAACGAATAATATCATAATGTACGATGGATTGGGAGGGGGAGATCAATGAAGGGATGATAACGAAAAGGACATACTTCGAGTCAACAACTGTGATAAACGTCACAACAAGAAGTCAAAAACATGCAGCACCACTCCCCAACATCATTGAAGGCGTTAACGGCCGCCGTACGTAAAGAAAAGAAAGGATCCATCAAACATCAACACCTATCGTTTGACATGTTGGACGTGCAGCGCGCTGTGCATTCTCCTCAGTCCCTTGACGAGTTTGGTCCAGCATGACCGTGCAGCGCGTTTGAAACCTTGGCCAAAGGGCTGATCAACAGCCTCGACCTCGTCGGTCCTTGCACTCGCGCTGTTGTTCTCGGACGTGTCTTCCAGGGCGCGGGCGGACGGCGGCCGTGAGGCGTGAGGCGTCTCGTCGTCCAGAGGATAGATAGATGGCGTGTCACGACCTTCTGGAGGTAATATATCGAGAGTGAATATATTCATGTTGCCATGCAAGCTAAGGCCGAGGTTGAGAGCTTCATTTAATCCCAAGTTATTGCCCAGTTCCATATCGAGCTGTCGGATCTCTTCAGGCGTTAAGCATGCCTCTCGTCCAGCCACGCCATCAACCGATGCATCTGCTTCACCTTCTTTACGCTCCGTTCGTGGCGGTGGCTCATCCGTTTTCCTCGGCTCTTGCTCGGGGCTTCCCGATCCCTGGCGCTGTCCATCGTCCTTTCTGTCCCCCGCATCAGATGAGTCTGACGAAGGCTTGAGCACCATCTGCATCAAAGACGTCCATTCCTCGGAGCTGCCCGTGTTGACCGGATTGGGCAGCTCAGGGGGCGGCTCGTCAAACAAGCGGCTCCGCGAACGGGGAAACGTGTGATGTTCAGGCTGGGAGGAGGAGGAGGACGGCGATGTGAGGAGTAAATTCCACTCGGGTGACGCTGGCCGCTGGGACGGTCGAGAGACAGAATCGAGAGAGGCGGAGCGCAGGAGCAAGCCGTCCTCGGCGACTTCTTCTTCTTCTCCGCCCAACGTCCCCCATTCAACGCGGCGAGTTTTATCGACGGGTGTTCCGCGCCCGACGTGTCTCACCAAGGGCCAAGAGCCCCGGAAGACGGTAGCAGCCACGGAGGGGGGCATCATCAACGTAGGGGTCATCTTCCTCGCTGGTCTGCCTTCGCTCAGCGAATAGGACTGGGAAAATAAGGAAGGTGTCTTGGACGATCTAGGCGTGGATTCATGGGAGGGAGTAGGGATGGGTGAGGAGGGCTTGCTGGGTGATGTCGGCGGGGAAAGAGAAAGGTCGAGGTTAAAGTCGGAAAATTCGGCGAAAGACGGTATTTTTGTCCCACTGTGCTCAATTGCGGTAGTGATGTCAGCCCTGTACCCATCGTCCGTCAGCCGAGTAAGCGAGCCACAGAGGGTTTCTTACATAGTAATGAGATTTGAGTCCTTCCTCCAGTTGCCTGCGCCGGAAAACTTTAAAAGTGAGAAGAATACAAGAAAGGAACAGAACGCGAAGAGAAAAAGAGACAAAGATCCCGAGGCGTGCAGAATGAAAATAGTAGACGTCCTGGGCAGCCGCAGGGGTAAGTAAGGATGACGGGAGAGTAGAGAAAGTGAGAGAGGGAGAGAGGGAGAAAGAAGCGAGTCCCCATTCGTATCCTTCGTTCCTGCAGGCAAGAGCGAGGCAACCAAACACCCACGGAGCTCGGATTTTGACGTGGGCTTCGCGTTCTGGAATGGCTACGTGCCCAGCCGGCGACGATTCTTCACGTTTAGTAAAAAAAAAGGCAGTCATGAGTGATTGGGCCAGCAGTGCGTGCCAATCACGTACCCCGGGCCATCGCACGGCGCGCGGAGCGGGAGAAGAGGGCCGTCCTCGTTCGAGAATGTCGTATCAACGAACGCCGTGACCGCGAGAGCCGCATGCCTGGCTGCTGTTAGTAGCCCTTGCCATTATTCCGACGAGGCGCGCCCGCCTGACAGTTCAAGTCACCTCTCTAGCGCATAGTAGCAGCGAGCGCGTAGTAACAAGCATCATTTGGGCTTGAGCAAACTTGAGCATGGACCTTGAATGGCTTTTGGCGAATCACGGAAATGAAGCTCATTCTTGCCTATTGCGATTCGCTGGCCCCGACTAACCTGGAAGCTGACAATTTGAATGATGGAATGATGGCCGTTTATTTGAAAATGGCAGGAGGTCAGAGTTGTGGTTGACCACAGGCTCGTTGGTACTGATGACGGGTAGCGGGCCGCTAATCCGACATGAAATCTCGACACCCAAATTGCATTTTATCGTTAGTATACCGATACACCATCATCTTCTTTATACAATTCATAGCAGGCTTGACATGAGACACACTCTTAGTCCCAAAAGCAGGCGTATATAGATATCACAAAATGTCCCGCGATCCGACGTGTGGCCGAGAACGAGGGGGAGACGATGTTGATGTCATTCATGGCAGCGCGTCGCAGCTCCCTACGCGCCCTGAAACCCCATCGTCAGCCACGAGAACCAGAGAAACAAACCGACTGACCCATTCTCAGCCCAACACAAGTCACCGCCACCTCTCTATCCGAGCGCAAAACTCAGCGCGCTCGACCCAGGCCCACTCGCCACACCACCACCGGCAGCGGCAGTAGCAACAGGCGTCGCCCCAACAGCTGCAGGAGCAGTGGCAGCACCCACAGCCGTCGACGCACGCCCAACACCAGCATGTCCGAAGACATGCCCATCACACCCACACCCACGCCCACACCCACACCCATCCCATTCCAACACCCATCCCCATTCCGACCATGCCCCCACCTGCGCATGATGGTGGTGGTGCATCGCAGACACAGCAGACATCCCCATAGGAACCGTCATCCCCCAATCCCCAATCCCCCAATCCCCCCAATCCCTCCAATTCCCATCGACATGGACATGGACATGGACACCGATCCACTAGCGCCCATCGGTAACGGGAGGTACGTCGTCTGCACCCCACCCATATCTATATCACCCCCTGCACTGGGGTAGATAGGATGGGATCCTGGCATTGCGGAAGAGGGAGACGGAGAGGACGAGGACGACGCGGGTGAGCCAGATCCAGATAGTGAGCCAGAGCTGGCAGACGCCCCACTCACAAACCCCATCCCGAGACCCAATCCAAATCCCATCCCAAACACATTCGTCGTCGCCATCCCCATCCCAGTCGTGGGCACGTTATTACTCGTCGTCGTCGTCGTCGTCGTCGCCGTAGCAGTAGCAGTAGCAGTAGCAGTAGCAGTAGCAGTAGCAGTAGCAGTGGTAACCCCGCTGGCAATGTTGGCTTCCGTCAACGGCACCGACGTGCCATTCTGCGCGTCCGCACTCCTCACGTCGTTCCCAACCCGCTCTGCCCGTTCTGGCGTCGCTTGCAGCTCCGCGCTACCACTGCCCGCAGCAGCAGCGCCCACCGCACCCAGGCTCGCCTGCTTAACCTCCTCGCTAGCTTCCCCATCACCCTGCAACGTCGCGAAAGACGCGTCCCATATCGACTGATCAGGCACCTGAAACCCCCCATCGACCATCCGCATCTTGTCATCATCCGCACCCTCGTTTCGTCGCCGTGCCGCAGACGCGCACGCGGAAGCTTGCTGTCCCCCTCCCCCCTTGCCCTCGCTCGCATTCGCATTCGCATTCGCACTCGCACTCGCACTCGCACTCGCACTTGCACTTGCACCCAGACCTACATCGTCCCGCTGTTCCTGCCGCTGCTGCTGCTGCTGTTGTTGTTGTTGTTGTGACTCGTCACCACCCATCACCACATCCCCACCCCCCGCACTCGGCCTCGCACCCCACGTACTCGCCCTAGCCCACTGCACAGCCCTCTGCCTGTCCACCGGCGTCCCCTTCCCAACCACACTCGCGAGCCCCAGATCGCCATACCTCAGCGGCCGCACGCGGATCGAGCCCAGCCTCGGAGGAGGAAGCGGGAGGACGGGCGGCGCGAGAGGCGCGGTGCTCAATGGGGAGGAAGCCGGAGCCGGAGCCGGAGCCGGAGAGGTAGGCGACGTGGTGGACGGGAGGGGGGGAACTGGGGAAAGAGAGATAGAATGCATCGATACGGGGAGAGAAATCCGGGTCAGGGGAGAGGTCGGGGAAGAAACGGGTTGCGCTTCGTTCACGCCCATCCCATACACGGGCGAGAACAAAGTTTGGGAGGGCACGGGCGTGGGCGGTCTCATTTGTGCGAGATCGATCGCGGGTGGTTGGGCTTGCAGTTGTGGCTGTGATGGCGCGTGCGGGGGTGGTGCTTGGGAGGGTGCTTGTAATGTGGATGGTAATGGTGGCTGGTGAGACTGCGGCTGCGGCTGTGGCTGCGGACAACCACTATTCGGATGCGGAGGCGGACAATAAAACATGGATATGAGCGGATGACCCATCCCGCTCTTGCCATTCACTACACCCGCTACTTGCACAACGTGGGGAGCTGGGGCTGGTGCGGGGTTCTCTGCCGTGAGTAGGGGTACAGCCCGAGGCGGTTGCGCCTCGGTCTGATTACGTTCAACGTCCCCGCTCACATCCGCTCCAGACGTCGGAGAATTCGGGGGCGAGCACGACAGCGTCAACTCGGCATTGAACGACGGGTCATCTTCCTCTCCCCGCTCTCCTTGTTGTTCCCGTGACGCGAGTTTGTCATCAGGATCCACATCCATACTCATATCGCCTAGACGGAGCTTCCGCCCATGTTGCGATTCTGTCAGATGTGATGGTGATCGTCGTCTCGATCCCCGTCCACGTCCGCGCTGACGAAGAAAAGAAAGACAATGAGCTCGATTCACGAATCAGAAAGAAAAAAAAACGAACCTTGGCTTGTCCCTCCCCCTCTCCATCCACTTCCACCCCCCCCTCCTCCTCTTCCTCGCTGTCTGTCTCATCCTCCTCAAACCCCTCATCTTCATCATCTTCATCATCCTCGTCCTCATCATACTCATCGTAATAAAAGACTTCATCCACATCATCCTCGTCCTCTTCCTCATCACCATCGCTCCGGATCTCCCAATCGTAGTACTCTTCGTCCATGAAGCGTTCCCGCTCGCCTTCTGCTAAAGGCAGAGGTGGAGGTGGAGACGCAACAGTAGCCATCGTCTCGGCAACATCTAAAGTGTCGTTGTCAGGTCTAGAGAGAGCCTTGTCCTCCTCCTTGTTGTCCACATCAGCCTCAAGATTCGCATCCGACTCGAGATCCAGCCTCCTCCTCTTCCTCCCCACCGTCATCTTGCGCGGGGAAGACGAGGAAGCATACGCGCGCTTGGCCACACGGGCACGACACCGCGCGCCCAGCCTAAACTGACCACTCGGGTATCCATGTAGTGTATGATAGTCGCTCGCTTCCTGCGCGACGACAGAGCGGACAATGTTGGGCGTGTACCTGCATATCCTATATATATATATATATCGTTCAGCAAAACCAAATTGAGATGCAAACAAAACGAAACAGAGCAAAACAAACCCCGAAAAAGAAGGAAACTCACACGTCCCAAACGCGGTATTTGCACGCAAACTTCCACACGTTCTTGATGAGCTCTAGACGTGGAGGCTCTTCCCAGTGCAATATCTGTTGTTGAGCTTCTTGGAGGTCGTACCATGCGTACGATGGTATGGTTATTTGAGGTTGAATTTGTTGTTGTGACGGTTGGGTTTGTTGTTGCACATGGGGCTGTGGCGGTGATGGGGGCTGTTGTTGCTGTTGTGGTTGTTGTGAAGGAGGGTGGAGCGGCAGGACCGGGAGTTGGAGCTGGAGCTGATGCTGATGTTGATGCTGCACGGGTTGGGGCTGCGCTGACAAAGCGAGTGATGGCAGTGGGGGGCCGGGCAGCCCCGTTTGGGCGGGGATCCTAGACGGTGATGGCGGCGATGGAGGTAAGAGTTGTTGCCCTTGACCCTGTTGGGTTTGGTGTACCAGCTGGGGTTGATGTTGCTCCTGCTCCTGGTTCTGGTTCTGGTTCTGGTCCATTGTGCTCGTTGACGATTTGGTAAAGGCCTGACCTGGAGCTGGCAGTGAATCGACATCCATCGAGTCGTCATGTGGCGATGGCGTTGCAGACGAGGGAAGCGGTTGCGTCGGAGGCGCTGGTGTGACCTGCTGCAAATGCGGTTGCGTCGGGCTCGGCTGATCCACACGCGGATCTGCAGACTCGAGCATAGCCTGTGTCATGGTATTTGAGCCAGCACTTGCAGCAGTGGAGAGGGGGAGGGCGGGGCGGTCGACAAGGGTGTGAGTGGAGACGGAGGCGGGGAAAGACAGGCAGTAGCTAGATGCTGATCGTCCGCCATCTGCTGATCGCCGCCGTCACGATTGTCGTCATTGTCTGTTGTGAGAACGTGCTGTGCCTTGGAGGGCGGGGTGAGGCCAAGATCGATAATGTCGAGCGGTGCGCGCGCGAGGGCGAATGGTGGAGGCTTCGACCGAGCATGTGCAGCGGGCACAAGAGCAGGAGGCACCCTGGTCCTGGTCCTCGGCCGTTTCGGGGGCTACCCAACACGGATGAGTATCGACACCCTGACGGCACAAGACAAGGTATTGCCGGACTCACCGACTCGAGAAGTGGCGTCGTTGCGTTTTCCTTTCTCTTTCTGCGGGTGGGCCCTGTCACGCGGGCAGAATCATCCTCCTCGGACGAGGTGGAGGACGAGGAGACGGCCATCTGAGTTCGTGGAGGCAGCAGCTGCCTCCGCCTACGTTTTGCAGCAACGGAGGGCGAGGGCAGGGCAAGTGGCAGAGGACGGGAGCGGCGGGAGGCGGGGGGCGGGCAGCGGCCTCGGGAGTGGTGACGAGGAGACGGGGGCTGCGTCGGAGAGGCGGGACTGTGGAGGGGGCGGGAGAGGCGATCTGAGGAAGATGCGGCAAACGACGACGACGAGCTGGCATTTTTCAGCAGATTTTTCGCAGATTTTCGCCGATTTTTCAGACGCAGCGTCTGCCAGGCGGGCGTCCTTGCCTCTTCCCACGCTCTTCCCCTCAACATACTGCGCCCCACGTGACCCCCGCGCCACACCAGATTTCAGCTCGTGCGACGTGCACTAAGCTCTTCAGCTACCAGCCATGCTTGTCCACCACGTCGTGCTTCCCTTGATGGGGAACGATCGAGGGTGCGATCACCCACTGACGGGTATTGCGGACTTACTCATCCCTGCCTTTGAGTTCTCGGGAAGACCGACAGGACCCTGTTAGTAAAATAAAAGCGTCTCCACCATACAAATCAAGGTAAGCTGCTCTCACTCGAATCCGCTGCGGCCGCATCCGTCCCTTAACGGAACGACTTGCCTTCCCCATCCATTTCACCTTCCTCAGAGAGTAGCTCGCACTGAGGGAACTCCAACCGATGCAGAAACAAAAAATCGAAATTGATGAAGGAGACAGCCCCGAAGAACAATAGAGGCATTGCGGACAGAGCTGACGAAGACAAATAACGAGATACAACTGCCAGAAAGACATGCAAAAACTAATCAAGGAAATCAGGAGGATGCTGCTCGACATCAGGGATGAAACACGTTTTGTAGCACCATATTATCGGTTTGGTGATGGGTATACCTCTTTGCGTGTCAATGGCGCGTCAAAGGGCGTAATGTGATCAATGGCAAGTACTGTCATCTATATTAAGCGCGAGGAGACCAAGATCCAAGTCGAGTATAGCACGTGTATTGGTATCGAATGTCGATCACGTTGCCAAGCTCACTGGTCGTGAGAACGAAGCCTGTCCACGGCGTCACCGAGTCTGCGTCACTTTGGTTTGCTGGATCTAGCAAAATTACTTAACAAATGAACTCGGGGGCATTTTTGATTCCAATAGTCGGAAGATGTACACGTACACGCTCTTCCCCTCAACATACTGCACCCCCGAGTCCAAAAGCGAGTGATGCACATGACCAGTGACCCGGCAACCCCGCCGCTCATTTGGCATCATTTAAATTCACTGACGGGTATTGCGGACTTACTCATCCCCGAGAGCGATAAGACCCCCGCGTTCCAATATTCGTCTCCTTCAGCTGGCCCTCACCACCAAGGTTATCATTTTTTTGCAAACGTCCTAGCATAGGCAGGTCCTAAGCTCTGCAATGCGTCTTTCACAGATCATCATTCTCTTTTTCCTCTACTCTGCCGCAGCCACCACAGCCAAATTACAAACCAAGGTAAGCTGCTCTCGCTAGACTCATCCCCGTGTTCCGCCGCCGCCTTCCTCAACTCTGAGTACTAGCTTTATTTATTTCACATCTTTCTTAGAGAGGAAACTGCTGCCGTAGTCTGGTAGCCCGCAAGATTCATGAGCCTCCCAAACCATCGGATGCTGGAGAAACCCCAACCGACGCAGAACTGCAAAGGGAAGTACGAGAAATGACCACAGCAGTTCAGGCACAAGATTCGGATTTGCGGTCCGATACACAGCAGGCGGAGAGACAGGGATGGGGGCCAAATTTGGAAGCGCGCTTAATGACGCTGCAGGCACGGCACCTGGCACTTGTGGAAAGCACACGAAGATTGGTGAGACATGTGGAGGAGATGGATGGCCGCACGCATCCGGTCGAAGGCGAATACACATATACAAGGCAGCGACAAATTTTTCAGCATGAAATACAGACGAACATACAGGCCATCGAAGCGATAAACGAGAATCTTGAGACGCTACTCCGGGAGGTGCTACACCGGGATGCTGCGAGAAGTCAGGCGAGACCTCATAGATGAGATACGTTTTGTAAATTATCGGTTTGGTAGTGCATGTTTCAACTTTGCGTGTCAATTCAGAGTGAAGCAAGTTATGGTGCTGGAGAAAGAGTGGTGCACGTGACCTGAGCCATCATCGGTGTTTTGAATCCGGATTCGGGTCTCATGTCCCTTCTCCTTCCTCTACCCTGTCATAACCATCCAGCATGAAACTCGAGAGTAGATGGGGTACCTTGCCCTTTCCCCCAAAATGCCTAGGATGAAGTTCAAGTGCAGATGAGGTGGCAACTGAAAGGAGGAGTAGGTAAGGGATTGACGATGTCAGCAACAACTCTTCAGCCACTGTACACGCATACAGCAAGTATGTGCAGCAGATCGTGTATTTATTGATGGATGATGAACGAGAGCAAACTTGCTGACGGGTATTGCGGACTCGGACTCACTCATCACGGGCACCTCACCGCCTTGGGCGATAAGCGATAGCATTCAAACCTGCTGACGGGCATTGCGGACCTGCTCATCACCAGCACCTCACCGCCTTTTCAGTGCGAAGAACGACAGGACCTCTTTCACTATTCATCTTCTTCAGCTGGCTCTCGCCACCACTTTCATCTTTTCGCAGTGTCTCAGCATGGGCAGGTCCTAGCTCTGCACCAATGCGTCTTTCACAAATATCCATTCTCCTCTACTCTGCCGCAGTCACCACAGCTAGACCACACCACACGGTGCGTCTTTCCCTCCCTCAACCCTGGTTTTTTTAATTCTTAATTATTTTAAACCACATCTCTTCCAGACCATTCAGCGCCGCTCCAGAACTCTCATAGCACGAACCCTCGGGGGCAGGTGGCGGCGCAAAGCGGGCCAAAGTCACCGAAAGGGGATGTTGCTGAGCGTGCTAAAACAATTGATGAGAGGACATGGTGAAGTCGAATGAAATGGAGAACAAAGGACCATCTGGAACTGGTCCTCCGAGAGGTGGAATGCAGAGAGGCGGAACGCAGGCAGGTCAACGCCGTCGGCGACGTTGAGATCTCAATTGAGCGACTGGTACACACACACACACACACGGTTGTCCTGTGGACAAGATAATCATGTTGCTATACCCAAGTGTTATATCTACTGATAGTGTGATCCAACACATCGTGCACCATTCATCATTTGAACCTGATTCCAACCAACTGGTGCACATCGCGTAACCAAGTACTTATCTCGCGTAGGAAGAACAACAAGATATCTAAAAAGAACCTCAAGCACGTTCATGCGACGAACGCACAAGTACGCTCACAACCCATCATCCATCATTCCAACCAACAACGTATCGTGTAACCAAGTCCTTATCCGATTGTCATCTGGCACCGTGGGGGAGAACATCTTGACAGGATGTCTATAAGGACCGACCCACATGACATTCGTCTCTCTCTCAGCTGGCCCTCAAGTTCTTTCGCACCATCCCTAGTAGCAGAGGTAGTATAGGCAGGTCCTAACTACACACCGATGCACCTTTCACAAATCACCCTTCTCCTCTTTCTCCTCTATTCTGTCACCGCCACCGCAGCCAAACCACAATCCGGCACACCCACGGTGCGTTTGCGCGTTCTATCCCTTTTTTTTCTTTCTTTCTGAAACTGCTTTTCATCTACCAGCTCATTCGACAACGCTCCTCCAGAACTCTCCTAGCACGAAACCCCAGTCCCACGATCGAGGATAATCAGGTTTGGTGGAGAAAGTTCCAGAATGCGCCAGATCCAGGGCCGAAAGAAAAAACTGAGGCGGAGAAGGCTTCAGTCACGCCAAAAAAAAAAGATCAACATCAAACACCCCCTGGAGAGTCAAATGCGGGGAAGGAGAGTGGACGGGGAGGCCAGGGAGGACGCGTACGCCGTCGCCGACGTTGAGATCTTTGAGATTCGGAGATCTGGAGCGACTAGGCGTAGCGGGGTATAGCACGTGTCATGGTTGTCGTGTGCTCTTGATGGGCAAAATATGACAGTCAGAAATGTCATCAGCAGGATATATGTTTGATCACGTTGCCAAGTTTGCTAGGCGTAACTTGCGCATAACCGTCACCTCACCGCCATTTGAATCGCACGTGGGTGGGGTGGATTGCAGTGCATTGATTACTTGCGCGTTTCTTGGTATGATACTCGAATCATAGCGACTCATCCGATGAGTCTATGTGCAGTGCGACCTCGAGACCCCCTCGTGAAAAGGGAACACTTCTGATGCCCACAGCTGTGGATCAGTTGTCCCTTCCAGAAAAGCCTTGTCAAAGTCGTGATCGGAATGCCATCGCCGTTGAACGTTGAATGTCGAACCTGAGCATCGTAACGTATGTCACTTGGAAATTCGGCAACTCTGATCGAGTTGAGAAAACCGGAACCCGAGGTTGTGTATTCCGTGGGGGGGGGGAGCTCTTCGAAAAATAAAGGTAGAGCTGAGTTTGATTGGAGCTTGAACGGTGGAAGAATTAGTCATAACGATACACTTGCCCGAAAGCTGTCTGATCAACATCACAGGAAACAATAGGTTGTGACCTACGAGAAAACCAATGAGCCATCGTCAATGTCAAAGAACTCGCCTGCAAGAACACACCGAGATCACATCACGCATTATTCGACGCTCCCACATTTCTCCCTTCAGCGACTGCTACAACGCGCGACAGACACCTTAGCATGCTCTCGCCCCCATTTCTTTCGTCGCTCTGCGCCTTGCTGCTCCCCAGGTCGCTCCGGTCACCCTGTCACGTCCGCCGTATGTCATTACATTGACACATATGTAACCGCAAACGTTCTGCTCTTTTTTTGCCCGGTAATGTGTTCGCTGGTTGGTGTGAATAGCTTCGTCTGGGATGATCGATGAAAGTCGATGAACTACGAAGCATGTTTTAAGCAGATGACTCCAAGTTCATAGAATAGTCGGAAGATCAAGTGAGTAGAACGCGTACGCTGGAAAAAGGTGCTGGGACAAAGTATTCGGTAAATTCGTTGTCTCTCCTAACTTGATGCTTGATTGAGTTGTGTGTATAATGACTAGACGCCAGCGGCAGTCTTGGTTCCAATAACGGAGAACATTAGGGACGATTAAATCATAGCATGAGACAAGACATAGTGTGTAGGGTCGCCCCTGCGGTTGCAGGAGAAGGAGGAGCCTGAGAAGGGTTATTTGTGGAACACGTTGGTGAGTCACGAGTAGTGTTGATGCAAGAAGACGAATCCACCTGCATGCTGGTTCATAATATAAAGGGTCCAACAAATTGCATGTTTGTTGTTTGTATTTGCCTCTCGTCCTGCTCGGCTGGGCTCTCTTGTTCATCTGAGTTCTGTCTGGGTGGGCTGTCCATCCCCATGAATATGCATAAATCGCGAAGCGGTAAGGAAAAACAATCACTGTCATCAGTATTGAATTTTTAGTAAGTGTCACAGTGTCACAATCCCATAGATCATACAAGTACCAGAAACGGGAGAATACGACATCAAGTTGCAAAATGCGTAGTAACACGCACCGAACGAGAAACAAGAAAAATGACTGGTTGTTGCCGTCGATTATCGTTATTTACGAGCTGAGTCGATTGGCGAGGCATCCCCTTTGCTGTCTGTGGATTGAAATGCATTCGTTGTTGGCCAACCCTCGGATTGGTCTCCGTCGTACCCGAGCAGTATACCCCACAAACATCACACAAATCTTCGCCATCTCTTCTGAGAACTCTGGAACTATCATTAGCCTCTAACCTTTGATTGATACCATCTGATATCATTCTTTGGCAGATCGAACCATAAATACTCTGTATTCTTCTCCTTCCCTGTTACACAGGGCTGGCCCTGGCTGCGACGAACTCATGCGTTTTTCACAATTCACCCTTATCTTTCTCCTATATGCCAGTGCAGGAACACTTCCAATCCTTGCGCGAGATGGTCCTACGGTACGCTTCGCCCATACACTTTCTCTTATTCCTTTCAATGAAAGAAAGGGAGACCACCGCCACCGCCTCCCGAGCCTAACCCGACGCAAAGCACCACCCGCTGATCCCTGGCTTTCGAGAATGTATCGAAAACTGAGGAGCATCCGGACGGCGCAAAGAACTCCCGTGACACGAGTACAAGTGCAAGTAGTGAACGTGCCTGCGCGAGGGGGCCCCGCGGCGGCGCACCCACCGCCGGAAAATCAACATCCAGCACATGACAGTGAGAGTGATTCAGAAGGAAGTGTACACCTAGGGTGAAAACATATGCAGCATTGGAAAATTACCTTCTTCTTGACGCATTTTCTAGGTATGCAACCGATCCCTGGCCTTCGAGAAAGCACTGATACCTGAGAACTAGGGTAGGGACGGCAATGCAAGTGCAACGAATGCCAGTGCGAGCGCACACAGTGAACGCAGGACCTGCGCGAGGGGAACTGCAGCAGCAGCAAAACCAACGTCCAGAGCCACAGCCGAATCAACATTCAATGGATCAATCGCATGTCAGTGGCAGTGGGAACCATGATAACGATGGAGCACCAGCAGGAGGAGGACAACGAAGGTGAAAGCATACGCCACGTTAGAAAATCACCTTTTTCTTGATGCGTTTTCTAGGTAGACAACTGATCATGACAATGCATGTGGAGGAGGGGGCTTTTGACTCTCCATCAGCTCGTCATTATGAATTGAGGACTACGTTATAATCATGAGCACGCACTGTACATACGCAGTACTACGTTCATCGGTTAAAATGAGCTTGTCAACCGTTGAGCACGCAGGATAAAAGCCAATGAATGTGTCCTATACTGAGAAAGAGCTACAGGGAAGAAGCCATACTTTCAGCATATGTATGCACCCTGTGACATCGAGGTATGGGCAGTCGATGGTGACGTTGGACGAGTGAGGGAGGGAAGGCGCTGGTGTTTGTGGAGAGCGAGACGAGGGTGGTGGGGATAAGAGAGAAGTAGGATCTTATAGGAGGCAAGCTGTGGACTTGTGCCACAGGCGGACAGCCAGTCTGTGTTCCAGTCGGCTGCCCGTTATCAGGATGCACGACCCGTTCGAGCCGGACAGTATGGGTCGCTTGGCTGTCACCTCTGCGGAGGGACGGAGGACGGGTAAGGTCGTCGTGCTGTGCGTGGAGGGCGCCAATGATCGGCCGGGGGTCGAGAGCAAGAAAGGAACATCAGTCATAGTGCCCGTGCAGCTGAATTATCATGTCCAACCATGTCGGTTCATTGCCGTGGTTATTATAATACGCTAGGTCTACAGAACGGAAATTCTTAGTGCTGGGCGTGGGTAGGGTGTTACGACGGTGCTTGGTGTTTGGTTACGAGCGATGTGGACGGTTCAGGCTGGATTGCAAAACGTCTTTAACTTTCAAGGCTTTAATAATAATATATATTGCCACTCAATTGCCTTCCTAGCGAAAAACAAGAATGAGTACGTGTGAGAAGAGCAAGCAAATAGCCTCAACAACTTTTCCCTCCCCATCTCTAGCCCTCAATCGTCGCTAAGATCTAGGCGATAGTAAATAAACAAAACGAAGGTGAAATTCGACCCACATTCGTATTTGGATCAAGATGTGATTGAAATATGAGATGAATGAACAGTTGAGAAGACGGAATTACATAAATTCGTCAGTACCGCAAGAAATAAGAAGAGGACAAGTAGATATAACACCACTCACGAACATTGGTGAATAGTATAATCATTTTCTAGGTGACCACCGGTGCATTAAAGGTGCGGGAGCTAGCTTCGGGTCATTATTTATGCGTCTCGCGACAAGACCGTCGAAGGAGCAAGTCTAAGAAGTTGCCCATATTCCTGTAGAGCCGACTAGGCTCTCCGGTTTCGTCCGCAAAGCATTTCAAGAAACGAGTTCGACTACAGTGGCAGTGACAGTAAGAGGACCGACGAGGAAACCAGACAACAATGATGACAACCAAAGTACGACTCGGACGCGACGGATTACTGCTCCAGTGCCTTGCGGTCACTATCAATATCTGCCATCCTCAACACCACCCAGATGCCTGGCGGATCACGCTCGGAGCGATCGCGAACCACATCGCAGAGAGGTGCCAGTGGGCAGCACGATCGCACTTCCAAAGATGTGTCAACGAAGTGTATACCAACCGCCCTTGTTCAAACTGCCCACATGAACCCATCGCGATCCATGGCCACCCTACCCGGCTCGCTCTGCATGAATGGGCAAGAGGACATGTTTTGATCGCAGAAAGAAAAAAAAAAAGTTTCCAATTAGCCCACCGCGAGGGTCGAACTCGCAGCCTTCAGATCACACCTAACGTCCGTAAGAGTCTGACGCTCTATCCGATTGAGCTAGGCGGGCGGCAGAAATCCAAGTGGCAATGAAGTCCAAAATTGAGTTTCCCAAGCTGCTACGTCCCTCCCTCCAACCACTTTGTCCGAAATCAAATCCCTAATCCCGTTCGTTTATCCTGCTGCTGACCACGCGTTCCCCAATCGGCAGGATGGCCGTGCAGGAAATTCCGAGCAAGCTCCTGGTAGAGCGTGAAGACGAAATGGTGGCGCGAGGTAAGAGGAGGATCAGTAGAAGGTGAGGAGGATGAGGTACGGCTAGTGCCCCATCCGCTTTTGGGGGGCGGCGGGCCAGACAGAATTTGCGTGTTCAACGAGTTTTGAGGCTTGATCTTTGTCCTGGTATGGCTTAGATGTGTGTCGCTGGGGGGGAATGCGAAACTTACGATATCGGCTGGGATGTCTTTTTCTATGCCAACATATCGTCGACACATCTCTGCCTCACAACCTCGACGCTTCCAAACTTGACAAAGCTCAGCGCTCATCCATGAGATACCGTTGGGTGGACTCGCACACTCGAATCGTAATTAAAAAAGGATACTAGTCACGGGAATGCCGATTGCAGATTTAGAGGTGACCCCGTGCGTTTCGTACCAACAAAGTTGCTCCCTAAATCTGTGGTTACTTTTCAAGTTTTGTGTTTCGAACTTACTAACTGAGCATCATATCATGTTTTATGATTGGAGTTTCGAGCCATGACTTCATACCAGCACTTTGAATCAGCAAAGACAAGATTGGTGCAAATAAATTTTTTGAAGGACGCGGGAGGAACGATAAGTGAGAAGGAACTTCGGTCGTTACATGAGTTACATGTTACACGTGGCATCTCACTTTTTTTTTTTTTTCCGAATAGCGCAGTCCCGAATGTGTTCCTGTACTCTACGCTAATAGTGGGACACAGAAGAGCAGGGGCAGCACCCACCTGCTAAGCTGGGCGGCGCAGAAGGGCCAAGAGGGAGAGGGGAAGGTGGTGGTCAGTGATCAAGGAGAGACTGGCCTCGTATTAGGTCTCGGAGTATGGATAGGTGGGATGTGTTGGACTCGACCTTCACTATGAAATTTTCAAATCGTACATACGCCGTCTGCAGGTGACCATTTTTCTGTAGCTCGTTTTTCATCTGTCTTACTTATATCGGTACCAATCATCTTGCACGTTTGCGGAACAGACCCATGGGATCAGGTGATGGGTGCGAAAGGAACGGCACAAGCAGACACAGAAATAATTTAGATGAAATCATGATACCTTTACACATTGCAGATTACGGTTATCCATGCGTATGCTTACTTAGCTCGCAAGAACGATATCAACGCGTATCTATGAGGTCGTCACAACGGCAAGTCCACTTCAGAACACCGAAAAAACGTACCTTCCACTAACACGCCATTTCTCCCCAGATTGGTCAAGGCGCTCTGCAACTTCACGGTCAACGCCAACTACAACGTCTGCCTTGTTCGTCCGTAAACTCAGGAGTGAGAATGATCCCGCAAGCGGGCCTTTCATAGGGAAATCGTCGCAATGCGTTTGTATGCCCAGAATATATACGGGATCTTACCGAGGGCTTGCTCAAAGTCTGTCCACGCTGGCCATTTGATATCCCCAGTAAGCCTGATGGAAAAGAAAGAAAAAAGAGTTCAAAGGCCGTACACATGGTGACGAAAAATCACACACTTGCGATAACTAGATGTGAAAGCAAAAGTTGTCGTCATCTAACCATTGTATTGACCAAAAGTGTCATTTCTTACTTCAAATCTCCCTGTTTCAAGTCAGTGATGGATTGATCAAGAACATGCTGCAAGGCTTGACCTTGAATATCACCAGATCACTCTTCTTCAGATCGCGGTGGAGTATGGACGCGTGAACTTCCATGTCCCAATATGGGAGTGGATAGGTCCAGAACGCTGCATTCTGACTTTGAGCTGTGCTCTCGTCTCCCAAAGCCGTATCGAGGGGAACTGATAAGGAAAATATGCCTTCGTCCAGATACCTTTGCCATCGTGTAACCATCCTGTCCAAGTGTTCAAGTTCAACAGGGAGGGGTGCATTCATTCCAAAAAATGCTGGTGAATCTTTCAGAGACGCGAAGGTGGCCGAGAAATCAGGCGGAGTAACGTCCGAAACAAACCATGGGACCAGTTTGGGGCTTTAAACGCGATCAGCGCTCGTTGCCATGGATTGCGTGATGGCCAACTAACTGGAAGATAACTTTTCCGACGAAAGGTGTGAATGTAACTAAGAAGTCGGCAAAAACCAAATCGGTAAAGAGCTGTATAGAACAGCTCGCCAAAGTCAGTCAGTAAGCGCACGAAACGAACGGAGATCGCGACCTCGAACCCAGCTAGGGAGATATTCGTTGGCGTCAAAAGGAAATCAGGATTCAAACGACGAACCATTATCTAAAACGAAATCGATCCGGCCTCGTTTCAGAGACGAGACATGTTCCCATGCTTTATCCTGATCATCACGGAGAATAAAATGTTGTCGTGCTGCTTGTGCTTCCTTGCCAACTGCTTGTAGATGATCTATATCTGACACGGACAGGTGGGTCAACAACGAAAGATCCTTTGCAAAAGTTAAATTATATCAACGGAATGACTGGGCAAGTTTACAGTGGCATTTCCCCTAAAATTATAATTAGTGTATAAACTAGGGATGGAAAGCGGATATACCAAAGGCACATTTGGATCATTTCGCGGAACAAGGTGCTCAATTTGTCAGGATCTGCATCAATCGTATCTCGTGCTATCTCTACTTCGCGCATGGTAGCAGCAATCTCTACACTTCTTGGTCATAATCCAATACAGAGGAACGTGATAGATCATACGAAGGATAGAATTTCCTGATTGTTTGAACGTCTTTATCTTCTGTGAGAAGAATGGATCATGGTTTCTCCAGTGCTTGGTTTGGGAAAAGAACGAGCGAAGAAGGGTGTATCTGTCCCGATATGAGTGTGGACCCAAAGTTCTAGAAGAAAACGCTGACAGGTAGCACCTTGAAACTAGTGAGTACAGGGTATATCGTTCGTTATGTATATATTAACTCAGCGAAAAGCCAAGGTGCAGTGAACCAGGTGCCTTTGCCGTTCTCTTTCAGTTGTGCGAGCTGGGAGTTGTGGATGCGGACGGTCGATTCTCCGTCACCTGAAATTGGCCTACCTTATTCAACATCGACGATTTCAGATGACAATGTTAGGAACACACTCAAGAGCATGGTCACGACCCATGTGATATTTCAATTCGCTGATTTTGGCGATCAATTCCTTTCCTTCCTGAAATTTCGCATTGCTCGATTCAGTCTCTGCCTCTTTCGCATCCACGACAAGATCATTGCATGCGTTGTATAAATGATCCACGATGGACGTGACAATGATGGGCCAACGACGGATCACAGTCTCGTAACTTTGCGATAAAATTATTGATCAGGACTTGATAGTTGATAGGATGGCGTCGTGACACGCACGCGAAGCTGAGTGCAGAGTTGCGTGTTAGTTTCGATGACATCTGTATTACACATCACGAACCTCGTTTTGTCAGTTGGGTCATACGGAGAGAAAGGCGGGTTGAATAGCATGGTAGATTTGATCAAGTAAGCGGCGTGACATAATGTGACAGATAAGCTTGTGGCGATGAAAACTCGCGGGATGTGCAATCATTCGACATACGTCGAGGACTGGCACAGAGACAACCGCCAGTGAAAATATCGCGATAACGGGCTGAAGTCTACACTGCAGCTTGTCGCGATAACGGAAATCAGTGGTGAGTCAAATTGCATTACAGGAACACAGCCCGTACGGACGGCGAACAAATATTGATGCTTGTAGAACATCGTTTGCCTTTGACTGTCCTTGGTGACCATCATTTTTATTGTCCACGAAATGCTCTCTCGCCATTCCCGCATCTGTGCCGTATACTTGGTTCAGCCAAGTTAATTTTCTAGTATGGTTATTGAGTCGGGAGGTCAAAGCGCGGCACTAACTACTTGGTCCCATAGGCGCCTACAATTCAAACAAATGACTCGCCAATCAGTTATCACTCTACACGTTGCCGTCTATGATGCCATCCATCATTCCACACTACCCAGCGTTGTCCATATCTAGCATTCACAGCCACCACGCAAAAACGTGCACAAGGAAAAACCCGATTCTCAGTCTCAGGAAGCGGCGTTTGCTTACTATGTGTCATTATCTACCCATTTTGGGGCACTGTGCATAATGGACCGTTAATTGCCGTTCCTCTCATATAAACTCTCATCGTATGGCGGAGAGCAGCTCTTGCTACGACATCTCCATCAGTCACCTTTGCACACACAATGGGTAAGTCCCACCACTGCTTTTCACGACGGCGATGACAAGACTCTTGGCAGTTTGGTACCCGACCAACATTAACCTCAGAGACAGGGCAATGCAGTTGTCATTTGACATCCGAAAATTGCAGCGCAGCGCTAGGGAAAAGCTTGTGCCGGCTGAACGTCTCGTGCAGAAAAGACAGATGGTAGACCAGGTGGACAATATTCTAAGATCGATCGAAGTGCAGGATTTTTCCGAACTTCAGCGGAGATTAATCGCCACTCTGACGACGGAAGAACGGATGACATATGAGCGAGTAAGTCAGCTCGTTTTTACATCTGTCCCTCTACACATATTTGGCTTACAGCTAGTAGGGAGGCTTCGTCCTGTGGGTCACGTCATTGATCCTACTCTTGGTACGCAACATCCTGTGTGATGCGCCTTGTCTCCTAAAACCCCTCCTTCCGCAAGAGGTGTATACCCTGTCGTTAATTAGTTAAGAGGAACCGCTTCTTACTTGTTGAACCATCGCTTACTGACTGATGGTTGTAGGTGGATCTATCAATAAAGGTCAGTGCAGCTCCCTGGCTTATATGTGCATATCGTTCACGTTCTTGTTCCCAGCTGTGAACATCTCCGACACTCTATACATTGGTACGAGACAACCGCTGAAGCGATAATTTACATTTATCACCCATGCTTGAAGCGCATCTCGTTGCAACTATGAGGGACTATGCTAGTCGGTCGCTCAGCCGATCTCTGCATTCCAGACGATGACACTTCACTTAGGATCATTTGTGATTCTTTGCAAGTATGGGCTGGAAGCCGGAAAATCTGCATTTGCCGTATCTACTCAATCTGCCCGGCTAGTAAATGGTGAGATATGATAGATGACAGCTTCGTTGCAGTCTAACTATGGCCTAGATGTAATCTGTGATGACGAGAGGCTTATCAAGTATGCGTCGCGATCTGCTAATCTACTCCGACTTGTAGCAACCATTGGACTGGATCCCGATCCTTGGGTGTTAAAACTCTCTGTATGATACATCTCTGTCATTACGCATACTATTCTCACCCTTCCAAAGCAAGTTACCTCGGTTGAGGAACAGAGACAGAAACTTGAGGTTGCTTTACAGCAGCTATACTTGCGACGGCTGGTTTCCTTAGTGAGTAAATTGCTTCAAATGGGAACTGTTGGTCTGATTCAGTAGTACTTCGAACGGTTATGTGATGTAATGATGGTGTAGTACCTTCCTCAAGTGCAGAAAGATTTGGACCCAAGCTACATATCCAGCTACACGATGGTCTATTGCTGAATTACCTAACTCATCTCACTGGAAGTCAGGTACTACTCGCGGACGAGGTATTTTGACAATATTTCCAAAAAAGGCAACCGTTGTATATAACACGCACAGACCACGACATTCTTGACAAAGACCATGATGAATGCATGGCGTAACGTTGATACTGCAACGTCCGTTAATATGGTAGCTGGTACAGATGCACGGCGTGATGCGTGGACAGAGGAAGACCCTCAGCCGTCCAGGGCCGTCCAGTTTCTTGACGAAATGAAAGCTCGCATTGACATTAGTGATCTAACAGAAGATTCTCAGGTCGGTCACAGTTGGCATAGGAAAATTTTAATTGACTCACAGCTTCAAAGCAAGACGGATACGACCTTGGAGGGATACACGACTTGTACGAAGACGATGTTAATATGGTATGGCTATATGTACGTTTTTTCTGTGTTGTTGACCGACGTCTTCTTTCCTCAGGCACTTCCGTCTCATGAGTATGACGTTGATGCACAGTTACGGGACATAGACAGAATTTTCGTCAGGTTTCTCCCATATCCTTCACCAATGTTCTAACTATGTAATGGGCCCTCCGTAGATTGAAATATCATCTTTCTCAACGTCGGCTTGCATGCACTACCATGTGTCTAAAGGTCGGCGGTATCCTAAGTGTGGAGTCCTTTCACCCAAAAGCATGTTGACATTTTGACTGACACCTCGAAATGTTTCATTTCCTATTTGCACGATCGCGGCCTGTTTTCGGCTCAGTTTGCTGCGAGACGCGAAGGCATCTGGAACTAATATATAGGATTGGACACGGAACGAATTCATCGCCGTGTATATTATCATCGCCCTCGTACAAGTTGTACATACCCTTAAGATCGTATCTGTCGAACTTTGGGGTCGTGAGAGGCATGTAGCTTGACGAAATGAAAGCTCGCGTCAGGGTCGCCTTTGGTGTAAACCGACATCGCATATTGATGGTTCAACAGGCATCCATCAGTGTACTGCTGCATCATCGTTCGTCAGGTATTCATTCGCCATAAGTATGAGTAATGTATGTTCGTCACCCTTCATCACATGTATAGAATTACATGACCAGCATGTTCTCAACGTGCGTGCTCCTCGAGTGCCTTGCAATGTATCTAAAGCTTGGTTTTACCCTGGGTTTTGAGCTCTTTCACCCATGGCTTTTTGGTATCTTGGAATATCTCCCGTCGGGGAACTACGGAAGGCGGTGTCAAGAGACGTTTCCGGAGAGGTTAATGGCAATTACGTACCCCAGTCATGAGCATCGTCCACAGCTCCCAAAGTAACACCCATGATGTCCGAACCGGGAGTTCTAAGGAAGATCGAGGAGCCACAGTGCTCACAGAACGAGCGAATTACGGTATTGCCACTTGCAGTGTCCCTGTCCTCGTAATCCTTGATCTTGTCCTTTCCTTGTTTTACGTGCACGTCCTACCGGAGCATGCCAGTGTGAGCACCCCGAGTTCCTAAAGTCGGAGGTTTGGACATACCTTGACCCTGAAGAACGTATTGGAGGCAAAAGCTGTGCCGGTACTCTTCTGGCAATTCCTGCAGTGACAAACCATGAACGACAGCGGGTTCCCTACAACGTCAAACTTGACGGCACCGCATAGACAGGACGATGAACGGGCGAATGTCGTCTGCATGACTGTGCCGGGCTCTGGCAAGCTATTATTGATTTATTACCAGGGGCCATAGCGAAATTCGAACGGACCAGGGGAATGATTAGTAACTATTACGTAACATTTGTCACGATTAGATTGCCCAAGCCTCTACTATACGTCGCACCAGCTCACTCACCTCAAATTACGACACGAGATAGTCGCACTAGGTGCTTTTGACATTTCCAGGTACACGCAATTCAGAATCGCGAGCCAGCGCGACGGCAAGCTCGAAACGTACAGCTCATGGGTAAACCCACACATGATCTGATTCGTGTGCTCAAACTTCCCATGCAATGCAATGCTCTCCAACAGCGGAAACGGTGTCTCATCACCCGAACAGAACCCATTCCCAGCCTGCTACTATACCTGGGTGGTTGCGAACTCTAGCGCCGCAAGCTGGTCCTGCATTCTGTTCGTGGCCCATTCGGCCCATTCAATGCGACCCATCCAAATGCAGGGACTCAGGCGCAAGTGCATCGAGCATAGAGAAGGTTACCGGTAGCGGCGGGGTGCGTGAGCCGAGGAACGTCCCTTGATCGTGTCAGACAAATTTGGGATCTCCTACCATTCCCGAGAGTAATGTTTGAAGTTGGCCGTACGAGCCCAAGAGACGTTAATCGATGATCGATTATCAGGCATGATGCACGATTGCGTGATGTCATCTACTATAATGGAGGCAGCGAAAACCTTTGACCCCAGGGACTAGCTAAGTCATTGTCATTTTTGAACAATCATGACTTTTTTGACTTTCAAGTTGGGCAAGGTCAATGCCCGCACAATACTGGTTTGAACCAACGACTTCAGCTGCAGAGCACAATGGGGTAAAGAACCATCAAAGCTGGGAGGGAGCAGCGTCTGCAACATCGTAAACTTGACATCAGCGTTCGAAAAAAGCGGCTGGTCGGATCCGTACTCCGTCTAACGTTCCAATGTAAAAGGAAATATTAGTTCCGGGTAAGTCGCCACGACGGGAAAGATGCGTTGGAGGAAAGTGCTTGCCAACAGGTCCCGGGATGAATATGTGCTAAGCTCGAAGTGATTGAGCTAGAAATGTTGCGCTGCATGAGCCACCGGTGGTTCCTCTGTAGCTACTCATAAGGAAATGTAAAGCAGTTTAGCGCCTGTACGCACAAGTCTTGCGCTGCCCGTGAGCTGGGATTTAGACGAAGGCTGCGCATGAGGCATGATGTCACAGACACAGAGTGACATGATGCAAGCTTAGTCAGCAACAGGGCGCCGTAACAAGCGCCAACTCCTCTTTCTTGCCTACACCTATGCCTATGTTTCGGCCGCCGATGCCACCCTTGTAAAATGAGCTATCCTTTTGCTCCATTGGTTCGTGCTAATTTGAATTGCTTAGCCCACAAGTACACAAACAGGTGGAATAAGACGAAGCCGTTGTTCGATGACCGGTCAAGTGACTGGTAGCAGGCCTATCAATTGTCGAAATTAGGCTGCAATAGCCCGCTATAGCACTCACAAGGGCAGTAATTGTGCCCCGGACCGGCAAGGTGATTTAAATAATGGCATTTGTTCATGCACCCATTGTAATAGGCACATTCAAGGAACTGCTGAAATTGGCCTCCCGAACATCCGTTGTGCACGGCGTAGCAACGAGCTCTGAACATCTGAACACCCAAAAGGCACGAACCCGTCATTCCGTGACACGATACCGGTCATAAGGACTTCCGAGCGCTCGGTAAGGGTTAAATGCATGGATGATAACGAATATGGGCGTTCGCTGAACCGACGGGCGCGTCTAGCCTCAACTAAAAATAGCATCGCGCTTGACCTCGTCTGGCACAGGTACAATTTCAGTTTGTTCTCGCCTTGGTCTGCTATAGCAAGCATTCCTTCCACAATGCGATAGGACTGTCTGGACAAATCTATGATGCGAGCCCAATAAAACAACTCGATTCAACCACTGTATCCCTTGCCAAACACGAAGTGGAATAAAGAGTACGTTCATCAATAAGCGCTGAAGTGGATACTATACCGAGATTCATAGCTCCAGTTGTCCGAATCCTACGATTAGTATCGCCGGCACCGCTATCGTCGGACAAGAGCACGCTGCAAGGCTTTTATTTGTTCCTTTCAAGTAAGACACGGAGAACTCATCAACACTTCCCGATACTGAGCATACGGGAAGCATTATTGCATCGGGCTTTCTTGTTTTCCACTCAGAGCTGCATAATCATATGGGGCTGTAACTGCTGTGCTACTCTTTTGCGGAGGTTTGAATGCTGTATAGACCTTATAAATGACGCTAGTATCGCAGGTGAACTATCATCCTATCCTTCCTACGAAATGGTTGACGATCAAAGTGCGTTTATTGTTGCGCTCGACGTTGACCAAAACGCGCTAAACCAATTTCAATGTAGCATACCGCCGACAGCTCAATAACTTTGCTCGCCGCCGTCATATTGGCGACCCTCAATGGGACGACGTATTTGGCGAACAACAGTGGACGTGCACTGTACAAGGTTATTATCCTCATCGCGTTGTCGTTCTTTTTTCCCCCAACTGATCATGAACTAGTTGACGGAACTGAGTATGGCAAGGGAAAAGGACCCAACAAGGCAGCGGCGCGTGAGTTGGCCGCTCGCCAAGCCTTGGATCTCTTGAAAGTCAAATATGGCAATGCCTAGTGTCAGTGTCAGTGTCAGTCCTTCTAATGGTCCCGTCGAGTCGGCATCTCAGTTGCGGAAAAATACATCTTACCCGAATAATGTTCTTAGTTGTTGTACATCGTAATACAATGCACATAACTGAAGCCCTCATTTTTTATCCGACAGCATCCAATGCCCTGCCGTGATCCCGCCCGACACCCAGCCAAATATATTTCCATGACTTAATTTTTGGCAGGTGCTGCAAAAAAAGCTTATTTATCACTGCGGCGAATACAGTTAGGTGAGTATTTGGGTGCTGCGGCGTAGTTCCCGTTCAACTTGATTATGGTGGAGATTACAACCTAACCATAATAATTTCGCAACTCCCAGACATCAGCTTCCCATTTAGCTCGAGACGGCAATTCTGGAATCGATGGAACACATGCATACAGTCGCACAGTAGTACTATCTACAGGCAAGTGAGTAGGTAGCCTTAGTCCAGTGAGCGCCGCGGCGGCCATAGTGCGACTGCACATTCAAAGTTACAACAATTTCAAGGCAGTGCGCTTCGGGCGGAGTCCAAGCTTGTGCCTCAGTGGCATATCGTGCTGCCTGCCGGCGGAAACTGAGGCATCGGTGCATAACCAAAAAAAAAAAAAAGACTGATATCGTGATGGGTTAAAAATGATCCGAGAGATACAAATCTCTGTAAAAATAAAGCTGAATTCAGCCTCAGTTGTCAACTGCTCTTATAGCGTTGCCTTGCGACATAACGGAGATGTGCGAAGTGCGAGACGGTTGTAACACAATTGCTTCTCTTTCTAACGTATTAAGATGCCGAGATGCCCGATTCTGAGCGCTCAGCCACCCACATGTTTCCACGCCCAGTAGATAATAGTTTTCGTGAATGACTTGAGTCTTCGCACTCACCCCTTCAAAAGTTTCAATGTTCCACGTTTCCGACATAGCTAAACCCAGGCTCAAGGATCGCAATGAATATTGTGGGCTTCCTTTGTCCGCCCCGAATCACCTCACATCTAAATTCACCTCAGTATCGCATGCCTGCCGGATAGCTTTGGATAACCATATTGCACTTTCCCGACATAGCCAAACCCAGGTTCGGATATCGCAATAAATATCATTGATTCGTCACTCTGGCATGGAGAGTTCCTTTGTCCGCCCTGAACGACTTCACAGCTAAATTCACCTCAGTATCGCATGCCTACCGGAAAGCCAATATAGTGGTTAGTGGTAAGTGTGTCGGATGCCACATTCGATTCAAACTTTCAATTGATTCCATTTACATGGTAAAATTGGAGCTCGAATTCGATTGCGATCGTGCGTTGAGGTGAGACAGCTGTGAGTTGCTGTCGTGTCAGGTATGCTACAGCAGTTTTTTGAGAACTTAACTCATGCTCCTCTGAAGATTATAAATGGTGTGCGTCCAGAAAACGTCGGACCAGCAGTCTCCACATTCCCGGCCCTCCGCTGAATACCAGTCTCCACATTTGCAGTTCATCCAGTGAATCCCAGTCGAAATGCGTACGCCTGTTCTCCCATATCGTCGAACGTCGAAACCAACTAATATTCCTTGCAGCGGACTACCGCATGTGGCTCAACAATTTTGTCTTGCACAGACACTTGGGAACTCTTGCCTATGAATGTATGGAGTTGATGGAAAATAACCATCGTGTTTGGGTAGCAACTGTCCAACGTGAGTTGTTTATTCAATATGCGATAGGCAATCGCCAAAGATCGTATTTCAGTCAATGGAACGGACATTGGGAGAGGTCGCGCAAGCGCGAAAGGCGCTGCGAAAGAGAACGCCGCTGAACAGGGCTTGGCGTATTTGCAGGCGCTACATGGCGAATAAGTTTAGTACCTACTTGCGGTTATTGTCGGTTTGGATCCTTTTGAATATCTTGCATATATTATGAACAGTCCCATTAATCTAATTGTTGCATGAATAGAATGATTTTTTGCGTACATACACGGATGGATTCGAAAGTATAAAGATAATCAATTAGTCAGGGGTGGGACGAATGCGTTGCGTGGGAAAGTTGATGAAACGTACAATGGAACGGAGAGGTCGCGCTTGCGCGAAAGGCGCTGCGAAAGAGAACGCCGCTGAACAGAGCTCCAATGGCGTATTTGCAGACGCTACATGGCGAATAAGTTTAGTACTGACTCTACTCTGCAGTTATTGTCGCCTTGTTTCCCTTTGATTGTCCTGGAGCTGCATGTACTATCCATTAATCTAGTTTGCTTGAATAGAAAGATTTTTTGCCTACATATGAGGTACACGGATGGATAAAGGTAATTAATCAGGGGTGGACGAAGGCATGCCATTATTTGTACATGTTGGCCTGCCGCTTCTTTCGGAACTCGAAATGTAGACAAAGGTCACAGTGTGGCCTTTAGTCATAGGTAAGGTTTCGAAATCGATGTCTTCGAAGGTGAAGGAGGAGGCATTGGCACGAAGAAAAGAAAACAAACGGCGTGTGTTGTTAGTAGCGCGTTCCCATGCTCCGATGGAGGACATGCGAAATGTTTTGAAAGAGTGTACATACCTCTAAGGGCACTCGAACATGATGTGGTTGCGTGACATGGGGGGATGCTCGGGGCAGAATGGACATCGTGGGTTAGAGGTTGGGAAGAACCTACGTCGGAAGCCTGCTGTGAGCGCGTGGTCTGTGGCGGCACGTACAAAGCGTGCGAATAGAGGTGGGTCGTATTTGGCTGCCTTCATGAAACGCCATCGACGTGCACCCATGGATGGGACAGCGCGAGTCTTGCTGTGTTTGAGTGGTAGTAAAGAGTGGCCTCGGTAGCGACGGGAGTCGCTTCCGTCTTGAGGCATCAATGCATAACGGAAAATTTAAACCGACACGGGTGAAAAATAACCCGAGAGATACAAATCTCTTGTAAGAATGAGGCCTGAGGTTGAATTCAGCCTCAGTTGCCAATTGCTCCCATAGCCTTGCCTTGCGACATGCAGAGTGAGAGATATACGAAGCGAGACGGTTGTAATCTCTTTCTAACTATTATGTAAGATGCGGAGATGCGCTCAGCCACCAGCATGTTTCCACGCCCTAGATCTGGATGACTTCTTCGCGCCCACTCCTTCAGTATTGCACGTTTCCGACATAGCTAAATCCAGGTTCGAAGATCACAATAAATATCATTCGGGGCGGACAAAGGAAGCCCACGACGGAGTATGACCTCACAGCTAGTTTCACCTCGATAGCCCTAGATAACCATATTCAATGCACGTTCCCGGGGTTCGAAGATCACAATCAAAATCGCCTTTTCGTCACTCTGTCATAGACTTCCTTTGTCCGCCCTGAATGACTTCACAGGTAAATTCACCTCAGTGCCGGATAGCCAATATAGTGGTTACTGGTAAGTGGGTCCTAGACCATCTCGTCATAGCTTGCCGTTGTTAATTATGCATGATAGTGATCGCGGGCAGGTTCATATCCGACGAACTGCTCGTATGCCACATTCGACTCAACCTTTGAATCGATTCAATCTACATGGTCACACTGGAACTCGAATTCGATTGCGATTGTGCATTGAGGTGAGACATAGCTATGAGTTGCTGTCGCGTCAGTTATGCTACAGCAGTTTTTGGGAAACTCTTGTTCGTCTGGAGATTATAAATGGTGTGCGTCCAGAAAACGTCTGACCAGCAGTCTCCACATTCCCGGCCCTCCGCTGAATACAAGTCTCCACATTTACAGTTCATCCAGCGAATACCAGTCGAAATGCGTACGCGTGTTTTCCCATGTCGTCGAACGTCGACGCCAGCTAATATTCCTTGCAGCGGAATACCGCATGTGGCTCAACAATTTTGTCTTGCACAGACACTTGGGAACTCTTACCTATGAATGTATGGAGTTGATGGAAAATAATCGACGTGTTTGGGTAGCAACCGTCCAACGTGAGTTGTTTATCAAATATGCAATAGGCAATCGTCAAAGATCGTATTTCAGTTGATGGAACTACCATTGGAGAAGGTCGCGCGGGTTCTAAAGGTGCTGCGAAAGAGGACGCCGCTAAACAGGGCTTGGCGCATTTGCAGGCGCTACATGGCGAATAATTTAGTACTTACTTTGCAGTTATTGTCGGTCTGAATATCTTGCATTATATTACGAATTAGTCAGGGGTGTGAAAGTATGTTATTATTTGTACATGTTGACATGCCGTTCCGCTCCGTTTTACATGCCGAGCCGTCCCTCTCACGGTCATGGGACAGGGAGCATCTCTGGGATGGTGCGCCCCGTCTCTCACACACGGACGTCGACGGCCAGCGCCAAGTTTCTTGCATATCACATTGCCCACGGCGCGCGCTAGTCCATTATCTCTTTGAAGTGGTATACATATCTCACATGGTTCTGACCTTGAAGGCTCAACGCTCAACATGCATACTATGATATACCCCTGGACGTACAAAGCTCGGGAACGGGGCCAATTCGAAGATGCCTCCACAGATCCGCATTTCCGCTCGGGGGCATATCTTCCGTGTGCACGAGCAACATCGTTCTTTCCCTTGTGCGTAGGAAATTACAGACACTCGTGGATGCAAATGTGATAGACAACTCTGTCACAAGTTGCCCGTGAGAGTGGTGGGTGGTCGAATGACAGCGACGAGCGGTCAGTGTTCCTTTCCCATTTCTCATGCACATCTCCCATTTTACTAATTTGACCCTGATAGAGTCCAAAGGCGTCCGACGCTGCATATGCGACATGGCGCTGCTCATCTTCCACTCCCAGCATCACTTTTGAGGTCGTGGACCATCTCCGTCGCGCAAAAAGTGCTCAACTGTGGTACCCAAAGGGAGTCGACGTTGTCCAAGGGCATATATGTGTATGGGATGGCGGTACGTTTGTTGCTGTGGGACGGATGAAAAGCAGAGAGGGAGCAGGGTTTGAGGCAGAAGTGTGCGGGCCAACCAGTCGATTCCGCTGGGGGTTCGTATCGCCTTTCGTTGTTCTCGCTTACGATGCCCATAGAAATTGGTTGTGAGGAAAGCGCGCAAGTTCCTTTTCGCAAAAGAAGCGGACTTATGTCAAATGTCCGGCGCCAACTCGAGGCCAAGCGGCATGCTCCCGAGATCGGATGTTGTCAGAGACGGTGTATTTTACGGTGGATAAGTTGGATCGGTACAGTGATACAGACGTAGATGTTGGAACAAGGCGAGGAGTAGCAGCAGCAACAGTGTTTTGGGAGAAAAGAAGGGGTGGGAAGCTCAGGGTGAAGGAGTATAACGAAGGTGACGGGACCGGTTAAGTTTTTGGAGGGTATGTGCGATTACGCTACTTGGCTTATCTAGTGTGTTTCTCTACCGTTCCTCTTCTTTCTGGAGCGACGCTAATGGAACTTTCGATTAGATGCAGATATTGACCCCAACGAAGCTGAGGGAGGATGCCGAAATGAGGAGCACGGCTGCCTTTCCTCTCTTCTCGGTAATCTCCAGGCAAATTACGAGCACGGTGAGGCACGTACGCGTGAACAGTTTGAGCTCGTGTAATCGGGCAGACGTTGAAAGTCAGGCTAGGGCGGAAAGGGCGATATAGCATGGAGGTTGGTGGCCTCGTTTCTCCTGGAGTCGCGGATGGACTCACGTACGTTCCCTCGTAGAGCGCGTTACACGTCGGGGGATCGGAAGACTCGAACAAGCAGCAAAGGACTTGGAAGATTGGACATGGACATATATTCAGTTCTTGAGAGTGTTGAAGGGAGCACAGTTTTCTGTTTGGTGCATGGTAATTGCAATTGGATCTATATCTTCACCTCGGCTTGTGCCGGATTGCAGTAGTCTAACTCCCCTCAAGTTTGATGTGTAGCATAAATTAACGGATTGACGTCCGATCAAGTCTTGAAATGCTGTGCATTTTGAGTATTAAGCAGGCTTGTGGATCGGTAGTTGTGCACAGCTCTACATTTTTCTCGCGATAGCGTCGGTAACTGGCAGAATATCACTTTCAATACATTGTCATGCAAGTCAAAACTCTATCGCCTATATATATTTATAAGATTGTCGATGATATGTATGTCATTGACGAGAACTCGACAATGTAATGATGCCATTCATCGATTGCAGGATAGTTTGAAACGCCAAAAATTCACGCGAAAACAACGGAGAAAGAAAACCACCCCCCCCTCAGCGGTAAGCGGATACCGCTGACACAAAAGTTCGTCCACTCACTTTCTTCTTTTCCCGATGTTTGCGTGGCGTTAAGTCATACAGCCGATTCTCCTTGGACTCTACACGAGCACAGGAACCTTGTCTTCCGAAACCGCAGAGCGCGACATGCTGGAAGTGTGCCAGCATTATGGTCGACGAGCAAGGGTATAAAAACGAGCTCACGTCTGACGGAGCTCATCGTCATAGACTTCCCTCCCGGACTGAACTAGAGACTAGATATATCATCTTTCTGCGATGGATAACGCACAGAGTAGGTGTATGGCTTTTTTTAAGCAGTCACCACAAAGGCTGACACGGGCGGACCTGGTATAGCATGGAGAACGATCCTGCATAATCGCTGCAGAAACCGCGTTCGACCTACATATAACCAAAAGGCATACCAAGGCCCAGATCATAGCCCAGTCTACACGTTCGAAGTTCAAAGTATGTGATCAGTCTTGGTAATGTGGAATGGCTCATCTTTGTTAGTCAAGGGTACAACCTGGGGAGAAGGAACAGGGCGTAGCATGGCAGCGGCAATGGACGAAGCGGCTCGAATTGCGCTGGAGTACGGGGAGAAGACAGGTGCTTTTGAGAAGCTTTGACTGAGTTCTTGGATTCCAACCGCATTATCTATGATAATATCATTACTTACCTGGAAACAGCCGGCATCTGTTTCTTATTATTATTTACGATAGATGCCCTTAACCTTATCCGAATGTTTAGAACGTTCAGGTTGTCATTAGTAACGAGATTGTGCCATGTCTGAACTCGAAGCGATGTCAGCGAGTCAACCGACCCTAGAATGGATATATTAGCATCAAGACGTCCGACACACCGGCCTTCGGTCATTCGCGTGTCCGGACATATGGGAGAAGTTGTTTCAGCCCATTCTGTAAGCGCAGATGTGGCTCCCAATTCAATGAACTTGAAGGCAGTCGACGAATAACGGCGTCTGCGCCACGCAGGCAGAACCTCATTCAAAACGTGTAGCTCAGACGAGTCGGCCCGATCAATCATTTCAATCAAGTTCGCAGGCATCGTGGCAGTCCCACGCCAACCGCACACGTACCGAGCCACGGACGAGGCTGCTGATCTGTCTGCCTCGCGGAGTAAAGGTGATACAGATCCCCCTTTTTCTCATGCTTTATCGCCAGAGGCCCCCATAATCCTTAAATAAACCGTGCCTTGGGCTCATGAAGCTAATTCCCGTCGTCCGTCTCTTTGGGAGGCGAAGATAACCCAAGCTTGCATCATGGCCTTTCCACCAGACGAAGTGTGTCGTTTTCTATGCCAGAAAATATCAGGAACGTTTATCTTGGAATCGTTAGGCCAAACTTGTATCCATCTTCGTGCAAACCCTTCTCTATGGTTCGGCAGTTCATGTTAAAAACTCGTCTTATCGTCTACTGAGAACAAAAAAAAATTGCGCAGGTGCTTACTCGGTGTTATTCGCTATCACGACCTGGCTTTTCCTTGGAGGGAATCCGAAAGTTGTCCTTTTTTCCGCCAGAAAACGAATGTTTCTCGCATCCATCTTACTCTTTGTAATCGCAACAATGGTATGTGTCTGTGTTTAATCGTAATGTGTTAAAAGGCACAATCCGGTTTGATGAAAAAGCACGTCAGCGTGAACTTTACTCGAATCATCAAAGCCTTCATCGTATTTCGCGATGCCCCCGGCGGTCCTGGCGCCTTCTTCAACCGCCTTTCAGAGTTCACCCAAATGTTCGGCAGCACGCTGTACGTGGCGCAGACACTCCTCGGCGATGCTCTCGTAGTAAGTCGAAAAATCAGAGATCGAAACGAGATCTATAATCTTCACAGATATGGAGATGCTACGCCATTTGGGACAAGAACCTTGCCATCATTGCCTTCCCCTCTTTGCTTTTGTTGGGTAGCACAGGTGTGTGTGTGTGTGTGTTCGCTTTCGAGTTGTTCATGAATCTCTCGATCTCATGCATCTTCTCAACCCAAAGCGACCGGTATCGGAATTCTGTACTCCTTCGACAGAGTCGTCCCGGACGCAGACATATTCGTAAAACAGCTGCAACGGTGGATCACTTCCTTCTTCTCCATGACCTTGGCAACGAACATTATCGGAACAGGTGCGTAGTTAGGAAGGAACGGATGCACAATGCCCGAGGCTCACATAAATGGCGTTTGACTGACATGTACATTTATATAGGCCTTGTCGCATATAAATTATGGCGTATCAACAGCAGGGGCTTCAAACGCACTCGAAAGCGTCTGTATCCAGTACTGCTCGTGATAGTCGAATCTGGCGCCATCTTCTCCGCAGCTCTCTTGACGTTGCTCATCCTATACAAATCCGATTCGTGGTTCCAATACGTCGTGGTGGATGCTGTCAGTTGGCGCTCCTTTTTTTTTTTTTTTTCTTTCTGTTAACTGTTTTATATATATATTCATATGCTGATGATTATCATACTTTTTCGCTGCAGATTTCGCCCCTCGTGGTAAGATTCCGTTTTACAAACGCATGCATTATATGCACACACAACTTACGTCAAACGCTTCAGGGAATTGTATTCTCAGTCATCATGTATCGCATTTTGGCAGGCGTGACTACGGTCAGAGGTGAAACGCAACTTTTAACAGATAATATCGATCTAGGGATAAGTTCGCGTAATCAGAGTTCTGACGGAAGTAAACTAGACCGCGCTTCGAGTCAAGGGGCTTAAAACAACCGGAGAAATGATACTTGTTCCATATGTTGTTACAATTGCTATTAACGAAAAAAAAAACGTGGTAGATCTGCATTGTTCCATTTCTTGTCAAAAGAAAGCTTTTTCAGACGAAATCTTCAGCTTGTGTTTCTTTTTTAGAGTCGTCATATACTGTATTATTTTTAATACCGATTCATAACACAAATTATGCACAAAATGAAACATGAAACGTACTGGTTTCGGACAGTCGTTTACGGTCGAGGTCAACCTCATCTGCAGCACTCGGTCGGGAAGCAATGATATCCGTCGTCAGAGTCTCGTTGGGCGCAGCTCTAAAGTGCCCAAGCTCAATTGGAGTTGTAAATCCTATATGGGTGTCTATTTCGGAGGAGTGCCAGCCCCTAGAAGGCGTCGCCGTCTCGCCGCCAACTGACGTGATGCCTAATCCGATCCGGATGATAATCATTGAGAACACGAGTCCCTTATTTTATGCCTTTGTGAGAAACGGGTTCCTCTTTTTTGAATGAATTGAGATGCACGTACGACGATCGGTGAAACCTATGATCGAGATCGTTGAATTGATTTGGAAGCATAAATTTTGAGATATGGGACATACCGCGTCAACCAGCACGTACTGGAACCATGATTTGACGTTATAGAGGATGAGGATAACCAGGAGTGTGATGGAGTATACTGCGCCGGATTCTATCACGAGAAATACGACAGGTCGTAAGCTGTAGCCGGTGAACACAGCAGTTTGTCTATTGATGTACCAAATGCGTGAAGCGACAAGCGCTTCGGTGCGAATGAGCCATGTTCAAGGTATGCGATCGTCGCAGGCGTACCTGTGCATATAACATTTGTAGTGAATGTGGTGCTAAAGAAAGATACGATCCATTGCCCTAGTTCTTTTGCAAATATTTCGGCTTCAGGTTCAATACGGGCGAAGGAGTAGAGAATGCCAACCCCGGAAACTATGACAGAACGTCAGACTGGTCGGTCATCCGAGAAAGCAAACGTGCGCACCGCAGCTACCGAGGAACAACAGGAATGGAAAGGCTATAATCGAGCGGTCTCTGCCCCATACAAGATAACACCGATAGAGCTACAGAAGATGACTCGGGTTGATAAAGAAACTTATGCCATTGATAGAGCAACGTACCACAACACCATCACCGACAAGCGTCTGAGCGACGTATATAGTGCTCCCGAATATCTGCGTAAAAATGGATAGTTGATTGAAAAACGCCGCCGGTCCTCCTGGTTCGTTCCTGTACGTTATAAAGGCCCTCCATATCCGTGTATAGTTGACTGCAATGTGCTTTCCCACCGGGTCAGGCCTGGGTCTTGCGTCAAGAACGGATTGAATGCTCACCATTGTGGCTAGAATGAACATGACAAATGAGATTACCAACATAGTTTTGTGTATAGGATGCCCTCGTGGGCGTCGATGAACCAAGACCCAGTATGTTATTACGAAAACGACGGTATACGTTCCTTGAATTTGGGATCGTCAGCCATCTCTAACTTGTGACAAAGAGAGGAAGGGTCAACACACCATATAGTACGGTTTGTATAAATATCGAGATTAGTTTTGCCTGGTGGTGAAATGCGGTGGACGTTGAGCGATCAGGTTGTCCCCGGCCGACGATAACGAAAATGAACCTGGTCCGCAGGGAGGGGCATCCCAGGTACAATAGTCGGGGGGGTGTTTAGGAGGCGTTGACGAAATGTTGACTATAAATCCACGGCGGATTGTCGCTGCGTACGGTTGACATGCGAACTGAACCGAAGAAGCCGGGATCAATTAGCACAAGCAATCGCGACGGTGACGACGGAGGATGGGAAGAGTTTCAGGCCCTGCGCCGCTGTCGGTCGAGGTCGTAACGGGGCAGGCTCTCGAGCTGAGGTGAAAGAGAGGACACATGGATATAACAAGCACAAAAGTTTAATTGTCACGTAAGCCGCCCACGAGTCGGTGGGCATAAGCTCCGAGGCCCTGAAGCAATGCGCTGGCTTGCACTCAGTATACCCAGTACTCGTACTCAGTACTCAGTACTCAGTATTTACTCAGTGCTCAGGTCTGTGTCCGTCCAACCCGAGTTACTCTAAATATAAGCGGAGCCATATGGCCCTGCCACAATTCCACCCAAAACCATATTCCACCCTAATTGCTCGTACGTCCATCCAAAGCACGACCCGCCCGCCGCAGGCGAGTGAAACCCACATACGCTCCTGTGCATCCCCGGTCCCTCATGCATCGCATCCACCAGCCGCATCTCTTCGTCCGTCAGAGAAACTAACTATAAAAAGACAAGGGCGCGGAATAAGCAAATCCACCTCCTCGGCGTTGTACCCACCGAAATATTTTCTCTCAAACGAGCCTCTTGCTCCGTCTTGGGGATGACTGCTGTTCCACGCTGCACTGCCCAGCCCAGCAGCACCTGTGTTGTGCTCGCATCCTTCCACAACGCGATATCCGCAAGAGGCTTCAACTCCCCAAACTTATTCTTGCCGACAGGAGAATATGCCGTCACCAAGATTCCCCGGTCCTTACAAAACCGGATGAGGTCATGCTGTGGGAGACAGGGATGCGCCTCGATCTGGTTCACGGCCGGCACGATGCGAGAGTGCGACAAGAGCTCAGTCAGCGTCTTGACGCTGAAATTAGACACCCCGATGCTTTTGACTTTACCTACAAGGGCAGAAAGACGAGATAAGCCAAGGAAATCTCCCGAGATGGGATCACCTCACCACTCGTTAATAAATTTTCCATCTCGAGCCACGTTTCGACAAAAGTGGGGCTCTCGTGTGGGGCGACAGCTTCCCCTTGCGTGTGTGTCTATTATCAGTTTTTAAAAGTTTAATGGACAGGACGAGATCCGCTACCGTTATCTTTCAGCGCTTGAGGCCAGTGCATGAGGTATAGATCCACGTATTCGACGCCCAGTTTGTGGAGGCTGGTATCCAACGCATGTGAAACGCGCCCATGGTCCTCGCTGCTGATGGAAAAGAAAAAAAAATCAGAACATGGGATAAAAACAGTTGACGCATACGTGAGTCACTTGTGAGACTCACGCCAGTTTAGTGGTAATGAAAATATCGCCACGGAGCATGCCCGATTCTCTGATAGCCCTTCCTACAGACTCTTCGTTACCTAAAAAGGACACTCATTCAGTACTTGCCTTTCGAGTTGGAGTACGCATGCCGTAATTCGCCGCCTTCATCGCAGATGGGTTATTGTCAATAAAAGGAGAGAGGTCATTTGACAGGCTTACCGTATCAACGTGTCTATAACCAATTTCTAAGGCTTTTCGGACCATATTGACGACGTGCTCGCCTTCGCCGACGCGGCCCATCCAGCAGCCAATGCCTACAGCGGGAATGGTATTCCCATCGTTGAGCTTGAATGTCGGTACCAATGGTGTCATGATATCTGGAAAGGTAGTGAGTAGGCCTCGAACGATGCAAAAATATCTCAGTAGCATGTGCTGCCTGCGATCACGTGTAACTGTGCTCGCCGAATGGAATAAGGATGTGTGTGTGGGGGGAGGGTTTAATTTCGTCCTCTTTCTTCATGCTACAATTCCGCGGACGCGGAAGCATGACAGGTCGAATGGCGAACTTTGAGTGATCTGTATGGACCGCGGAATTGGACAAAATCATGGTTCATCACTAGACTGTCCGCTGACGCATAACTGGTGCATCCGTTGTGTGCATGAACAAGGCGAGCCCGCCCCACGACAATTCACGCAAATCCTTCACGGACGTCTAACAATGGCATTTGGGTCCGGAATCCAAATGGATGGACATTATTGTATATTATAGCCAACCCAACTTCTGCGGCCGATCATTTCTCCAATCTACACGGCCCAACAGTCAGCAAACGGACAAAACAAAAAACAAAAAAACGGACGAATAAAGCGGAAACGTACCTTGAATATGCCATATGCTTCCAAGCCGTAAATCGCAATCCGCAAAATCTCACCGCTGACGACAGATTCGCTCCAAAACGCGGGACTGACGGCACGCGAGAGGAGGGTAGAGTATGCGGTCTGGACGGTGTGCAGACTAGGCGGAGAAAGCCGCTCTGCGCGATAAACCTGCTTGACGAGCTCGCGAGCCACGGCAAAGTTGTAAAAGAGAGGTTGCTTGTACGCTGTGCGTGTGTGTAAGGAAACACGGTTCAGTTTAGGGAGAAAAAAAAAAAAGGAATGGACGAACATCCTAGCAAGCTGCCGAGCCTTTGACCCGCAGGCTCTAGCGCTTTTTTGGCCCCCTCCCATACTTGACCAGCATGCTTTTGTGCACTGGCGAGTGCATCCTGGGCTTTCTTCTGACTTCCCTCGGCGCCCGAAGAAGACGCATTTCGCGCGAAAATGCGGTGTGTGAGGGTTTTGCTATGAACGGAACGTCGAAGAAAGGACGAGGACGAGGGAAGGACAGGACGCATTGCGTTGGTGCTTTCGGGAAATGCTGAGAAAATAATTATTTCGACTCCGGATTTGTCCGTACCAAAAACCCAGTATTATTAGGTAATAAAAGGTATACAAGACACATCAGCGATTAGACTAACGCTCTCACTCGTCCTTTTTGCCTACACGCTTCTCAGCCTCAGCGATAGATGCTGCATCCGTCTGTGGTCCCGTTTGAACTAGAGATGGAATGTCAGTGGGGGGCACAAAGGAAGAAGAACGAAACATACCGCCAAACATGCTTGGAGCTTTGAACGGCCGTGCCAAGTCACCTTCTGCAGGTTTGCCAAGAACCCAGATGGCAACGAGTTTGGCGTCGTACAGGCCTTTAAGGCCCATAAGCGCCTGGATAAACAATGGCTGGGTATACCCAAAGTAACCATGCATGACGGCCATCATGGCGATTCCAATGTACACGCCACGCAACTGGGCCAAATCAGGATTTTAGGCGATGGATATCCAATGCACACACACCAATTTCGATGTTTCAGAGAGGTCATAGTCGCGGACTGTGGTTGTTACCAACTGTCCCGGCTCTTGCGACTGCAATGGGAAAAAAAGTTGGCTAAATAGACTCCTAGTCGGACAAGACTGATACTGACCATTGCATTAGCCGGCTCCACTAGATTTTCATGTCAGGACTTGGCAGGGTATGTCTGAGATGAGGATACTGACCGTATTTCAGCACTGTTTGATCGTTTTTGGTTTTGATCTGGGAATTGCGAAATGAGGACGGATAGGAAAGGAAAATGAAGGAGCGGACATACTTGTGTGGAGACATAGTAATAGACGGCAAGGATAACAGCCTGAGTGGCGACATAGGCTATGCGGACGTAGAGAAGCACCTGGGGGTCATCGAAGGGTATCCTACGGGCCACTAAAGTTGTTTAGGTGGATGAGTGAGGATAGAGAAAGATATATAGAAGAGTACCCTGCATGACTCCGAGGGAGATGGCGAGGTTCTGGACTGCGCTGTTCATGGCGACGAGGTCGTTAGTCTGTGCAAAAATTGGAACGGCGTGACTCACGTCACGTCGCCAAGTCAGCTGTTGCGTCGTGTTTGGACTCTTGACGTCATTGGCGCCATAAAAATCGGTTTGGCCTTGGCTGCGTTGCGTCTTCGCCATGAGCAGCTCAGCCCCGCCCTCGCGTACCGCATCCATCTCACGCGCAAGCAAGCATGGCTCCTCGCTTTCAAGAACTCAGTCTCTCATCAAGAAAAACATCGCCCCACACGACCTCAGACCTTCAGATATTCTTATAGAGCGCTTCGTCGCCTGGAATGCTATTGTCAAACAGCTGATCGCTTATTTCGAGGTGTGTCCCGTCCAGACTTTGCTTGTCACGCTCATTCACACCGTCGAGTACAGGGCGTCGCCGATATACAACTCAATACCGCACGTGAGCTTACTCGGCTCTGCGCAGTCATTCAAGTACCCTTTAGAGCCGGTAACCAGTTCCTGGGCGAAGGTGGCCTACAGGTGTGTGGAAATTCCGTTGTTGAAATTGGTCACTGACCCTTTTTTCCAGGACGTGTTCTACGAATTTAGAGACAAGAGTCGTCATATTGCCGATCAACATGCTAATTTGGGCAGAACCATCGACAGCTCTATCGTCCAACATTTGCAAAAGCTCAGAGCAGAGATCAAGGCCCACATCAAGGTAAGCCGTGTGACGAATATGCATGGGTGAGCACTGATTCAGGGTCAATTTCTTCAGAATGTGCAAAACGATACGGGAAAACTGGCAACGAGCGTCGCAAAGGAGCGCGAACTTTCAATGAGGTTGGTCGCAGATCTTGCTCATAGCATCTCTGCATTCAAGAACGACCCGATGCATATCACCGCCAAGAGTGATCCCTTTGTCGCCAATCAATCTGTTTCTCGTCAGCTTCATAAACAAGTCCACGAGGAGAACCTTTTGCAGAAGTCCATCGTCATTATGCAACAAAATAGCGCTCACTTTGAGGAGGGCATCGTCCGTGCTATCCAGTCAGCCTGGCAGACTTTTGATGAATGGCAATCTCGTGCGTCCGTTTCCGTACAAGATACATACCGTTCGCTTTCGAATCACCTTGGCTCTCTTCCCCCTGACAAGGAGTGGATATCATTTGCTGCCCGGTCTGATCACCTGTTGGATCCTGAAACCCCGTTGCGCAATCCGGAAACGATCATTTATCCGAGCAAAGACGATTCCGCTGTTGCGGCAGTCCATACTGGCTTATTAGAACGAAAGAAGCGATTCACTCGAGCATACAACGAAGCGTATTATGTTCTGACCCCGGCAGGTTTCCTGCACGAATTTGGCACGTCTGATCCGGCGGCACCCGGCGGAACGACGCCTATTTTCAGCCTCTTCTTGCCTGCATGCACTCTAGGCCCACCTTCCTCACCCAACTCCCGCTCTCACAAGTTCCACATCGAAGGTAGCAAGCATGGAACAGGGACTACTAAAACGGGATCTTTCCGCCGTAATTATGGAGTCGCATGGAACTTCCGTGCGAGGAGCAGAGAAGACATGATGGAGTGGTGGAACGATATACGCATGCTTTGTGCCCGCTACCTTGTTGCAAGTGAGCAGATTGAGCGTGACGGACCTGTAGCGGCTGCCGTTCGAGCTGCTGGTTATCTGAGCGAAGAAGAAGAAGAAGCCCCAAGCAGTGGCGATGAAGGAGAGGGTGAAGGAGAGGACGACGGTGGGGAACTGTACGTGGACGGTGCAGCGCATGACGACGACCAATATGCGACGCCTGAGAAGAATCACGGAGATGAGAACGGATATGCTGTAAGTCTCGTTCCTAAATCTCAGATGGTGTAAAGCTGACGATAAATTGAGCGCAACACTGGTCCCGTTGAGAATGGCCATGCAATAAATCCCGAACGAGATGCGGGACCTAGTGGACCCAGCAGACGTCAGCAAGAAAAAGCACCTGACAATGGAGAAGGCGGGTACGACGTTGACGGAGTTGAGCCAGACGCGGAACATGTCACGCTTGCAGAAGCGGGAGCCGACTCTGCGGAAAGTAAATTCACCGAAAGATTGTAAAGGATTACAATCGTGGCATTACGGGTGTGTATCAGTATAATGAACATTGTAATAATTTGATGTCTAGTCCGCAATGTATCACATATGAGGATAGTCGTGGGTGGATTACAACGAAAACCGTCATTGTTTCTATGTGAACGGCTGAATGCATGTTCAGCGCAAGTTTGTGATGCTGCTGATACATCAAGGCAATAAATCAAGAATTTATCGCGTAGATTAGATGACTCAAAAGGTATATGTGTCATCAATTACGCGGTTGGCAACCAGACACGAATAGTGAGTGAAGGAAGGAATAGAAAGCGCGCGCACGCGGTAATGACGGGATGAATGGATTTATCTTGGAGGTGCCAGTGAGCGAGGTGCCTTAGTTGGACGTGCGTGGGCGTGGGCGTCTGTAAGCAGACTCGCGGGGCGACTCGTGGGAAAGGAAATGAGGGGTCCAGGGCGGACTCTCATCTGGAAAAGCCGAGTCCCACTTTGGACTTATGCGTCTAAGGTTGGGAACGGCCGTAGTGATAGGAATGCTGAGTGACAGGTGTTGAAGCCACCAACAGATGGGAGCTTTTTGAGCCTGAAGCAACGCACAGCGACGGTGTTATGCTGTCTGTTGCCGTTGTCATTGCGCTGCGGCCAGACGGGTGTGATAAATGAAAGGATTGGCGAAGGATGAGAAAAATGTGTTACTAGTACTAGTATCAATTTGTCGGTGGTCCTGGACTGTCTGCCGGAGATGATGCGGGCTCTCTGTCACGTCATCACCTCCTTGTACTCACCGCAACGACTAGAATGGCATAGACGACCGCCGAATACTTCAAGATTTAGCGTCCACGTAACCCGTAACCGTAATCAGTTTTGCCGTGCGTTTTATGAGCTGATCTCTGCCTGACCTATCCCAATGTCAGCTTCATGCAGGGGGGCGCCGCCCGCGCCACCGCCATATTACCATTCCGGTCAACTCTATGTGCGTAGTGATGGTATTTACGCGTTACTATAGCGCGTCTTATCCAGGACAAGCAGTCATTGTCCTTTGGGGGGCCGTCCTGATTTGTCCGAAAGCAAACGGACGATCTGGACTGCGAAAACGGCATTATTGCCAAATGGCGTATTATTAGTCACGCGCTCTAACGTTATCGGTGTTGGTGGGAGCGAAGGGTGAGTCTGCATTTGCCAGACGGGGTGGACAGGTAAGAAGTCTCGGGGTGGATGGGATGGAGGCTCGATGGCATCAGCGCTGACAAGGTGACACGTATATAGGCAGGGCATGCTGCGTGAGCTTGTGCAACGAGGTCGAGGAAGAACCAACTACAAGGCGCTGCCCGATGCGCCTAACGAGATCATCAAGCCACTCGGACGGAACCGACCTACCAAAAATGCTCGTCAAGGGGTGCTTTGTGGCTGAGACTTTCTCGCACCCTGGCTTATAAAGTCAATATTGTCCTCGTGGAATACGCTCGTTTTATCGCCCCCCAGAATTACACTCAGCGCCCATTCGCCTCCATCGAGCTAGTCATGCCAGCGGAGAGGTCAAAGGTATCTGCAAAGAGGCCCAACGAGGTCAAAGGTCAGTCGCGATCGTCGATCGTCTGTCTCGTCGGCACCCCGCTCATTGCCATCAAAAATAGCGTCTCAATTAGTATGGGCCGTGGATTTCCCTGCGTCATTGCCCGCTTGTCCAGCACCCACTGGACCTACAGACTGCAGCGTGTCCTTTGTCGACAATATGACCCCTACATCCTTCGACAGCACCGTGTCACACTATGAAATAGTTTGCGCCGACGAACCTCCGCCCCTCGTGGATGCCCCAATTGGTACCGAGTTTCAGTTCTTCTCCCCTACCGATGAACACACGTTTGGCTCTAAACGGTCGGCTCACTCCAAGAAGAGGGCAGAGAATCATATCCCCGCCCCCCAATGCGTTCATTCTCTTCCGCTCTTCGTTCATCAAGAGCCAACACGTGTCGGCAGAGGTGGAGACGAATCATTCAACCCTCTCCAAGATCATCGGTATGACTTGGCAAAGCTTGCCAGAGGATGAACGGCAGGCGTGGCACGCCAAGGCGAGGATCGCGCTAGCTGAGCATCGAAGGAAGTTCCCAAAGTACACGTTCCGGCCGGCGCAAAACAAGGCAAAGTGTAAGGGTGGTGGGGATGGAAAACCAGATGGCTCCAAACGTAAAGTGCGGGAGGTTGAGCCGAAGGATCTCAAGCGTTGCGCGAAGATTGCCGAGTTGCTGGTCGAGGGTAAGAAGGGCGCCGAGCTGGACGCTGCTATCCAGGAATTTGATAAGCACCACGTTCCCGAGATCATCACCCGGTTTGAGGCCCCGATCACAGCGCATGCCTTCAGGCGCCCGTCTTCTGCGCCCATACCCGAGACGGAGAATTCGAAGAAGACGCAGACGTTTTGTCCTAATTCGCCCGTGCTCCAGGCCAAGGATGGGAAGAGGAAGGGTCCCAGAGCTCCGAGCATGCAACCGACCAGGTGCTCGACGCCCAAACGCGATGAGCCAACTACGGCCGTCATGAAACAAGAGTCGTCGATTGTAAGTTCTTGCTGTAGTGCGGGCAAGTTAGTTTTAATTGTTTTTGTGATAGGATTTCGGCGCCTTTTCGTTCACCCAGATGAACCAGCAGCCAGCTCTGACATTCCAGTGCGAACCGCTACTGCCGGTCCCTCCAGTCCAATCGCCGGCACTGCTGCAAATCAAGGATGGCTATACTGCCCCCGCTCCGCTCAACATCCCAAACATGCCATCTTTCCTCATGGATGACTGGTCTCTGTCCTCTCCCGCCTCACAGTATTCGCACAGTGATGCTTTCGGCTGCTCGTCGCCCGTCGATCCATTTGATAGCCAGTGCGCCTTCGACAATCTGGATCTTCAGCACGACGGCAAGCATTTTCCGTTCAACGATCCGACAGGTCTGGCCAATCTATCTGACCTATCGTTGGGGCAACCCGAGTACGATCTCAACGCCGGCGTTGACTTCAATATAAACATGGGCATGGCGAATCTGGTATCCGCTTTCGAGGGCACGGATTACATGAGCTTGATCCAACCCTCGTCGTGCTCCCAACAGCAGCAACAGTACCCACATCAGCAGCAACCCATGTTTATCCCGGAGCATCACGTTCAGATGTCGCCGCCGCAACAGCATCATCAAAACTTTATGCCGACCAACTTCAACATCGACATGACGTTGATGACTCCCCAGACGGAGTTTGTATTATAAACTCCTTCGACACCTTCCCAGCAAACAGGCGCAACTTGCGTCGATATGCATGCAAGCGAAACCGTCTTCTTCTTCTCTTCTTGTATATATTTAACTTACCCTTATTTTTCACCAACGGAAATTGGTTGTATCCCTAGTAGGTCCTAATAGTGGTCAAAGACGCCGCTGACCTAGCCCCTTTACCCTTCTCTTCTAAACTGTATGTATTTCTAACTTGGTTTTTCCAGTAGACAAAGGTTTTCCGGTTTTTTTTTATATCCTCTCTTTCCCATACCCCCGTGCCTGTTGTACAATGAGTCGCCGTAAAGGCTTCTTCTGTTGTACAGTCGACATATCGAGACGAAGAGGGAGGAGTGTTGGAATATATCAAAGTAGAATTGTGAACATGTACGGTGAGTATATAACGGGATATCTAGGTCTTTTTTTCTTGTTTATTACAAGTGTACACATACACGTACAGTTGTTGTGAAATCAAAGTTGTGAAATTAAAGCAGTCGTCCGTCCATTGTGAACCAGAGAAGCATCTTGTTTATGGTTGGATTCCTATCATGCCCTTGTCAGCTTTTCACCTAGCACCGGACTGGATGGAGTAATGCCAATGATTGAGATGTACCGTGTACAGGCACCGGTACCGGCAAAGAGTGGATGTCGCGACCTAGCACCGAAAGGCCTTGTCGTCCAAAACGTTTCGGCTAATCCAAAAAGCTCCAACTAATGTACCTTTTTGCTGAATCTTAATAGAAACATCACAGATCGCAGTCAGATTGGAACGAAGATTCGTGTTGGTCCGTTCCACGGCCACTAAGCTAAAGAAGAGCTACTCTACATTGCTAGTAACTCGTGAGAAGATGTGATCTTGCAGCCAACGCCAAGTGATGCCTCACTTCAGAGCTCCCCAGATCGACCTGCAGTCTCTGCTCTCCCAGCAGAACCCCCATATCGACCTAAGTCTCGACGTCTACAAAGAATCTACTCGGAACTTCCTCAAAGCTGTCTCAAACTACAAGTCTCGTGCCATCGCCGCCATCTCCGAGCGTCGCGAGCACCAGGCCGCGGAACGAAAGAAGTACGTCGAGAAATGTCAGGCGATAGAGGCCAAGATCAACCAATGTAAGCTGAAGGAGCTCGAGCTCATTACAGGTGTGCGAGTCCACGAACTATGGACGGGTCTGGGACTTAACGCGTGCTAGAACTGGAGCTGGAGAAGGAGGAGAGAAAGGATGCCGAGCTCGCGTTTGCTGCCTACCAGCGACAGCTCGCTTCCTTGCGCGATAAGTGCTCGGGGATACATGCCGAAATTGAGCATTACCATGCTGGCGTCGCGAGTCTAAAAAGAGGCACGTCTCGCTATGATACCGTTGCTTCGTCCTCTTTTTCTCAACTTTATGGCAGAAAAAGACAAGGACCGCGCAACTCTGAACACGTTCGCTGCACAGGCTGCAGCTGAGCTTGCTGCCTGTGATAACAATCTAAAATGTGCCTTTGAGGGGATGGAGAAGGACCGGATACTCATCAGGTTCTTTTGTCTGAGCCCTGTAGACCCCGAACGGGAATGTAACCTTGTTCTCGACGCTTCATCAACAGTGTACAAAGGTGCGTCGCCATAAGTATTCTACACTCCCACTCCTTATAGCTTCATCAGTTATTACTTCGTCTCCGAGTCTTCCGTCAATGCCCATTTTGGTTGATACTCTCAACAACACCAACGACATCTTTCAATTTATAATAAATGTTCGAACAGCATTTAAAAATATATTTCAGGTACGTAAATACCTCATACTATACACCTACCTGTATCTGATAAAGCGCTCTCGAGCAAGCATTGATCCTGTCCAGGGCTCGGGGTAGATCAGGTCATTTTATCTGACGTTTCTTAATCCGAGATCCCTTCAAGCCTCATCTCATTGTGTTTGTCAAAATGAGCTCGATGCGCGGTTGCCAAATGGTGGGGGGATCGGGGGGCCTGACTTGCGACATGCGTCACGTAGCTCACGTGCACACGATAATCATGCCAATGAGGTTTAGAATAGAAACTTGCAGATCTATTTCTGTGGACGTGACGGTCCAACTGTCCGTTTCAATTCGTTTATGTTATCGAAAGGGATTGTAAAAACCTCCATCTATCTGATAGGTGTATTTCTGTTTCTTTTTGGAACTTGGCGGAGAATAGGTCTTGTGCAAAGAATGAATTTGCCAGCCCTCTACTAACAGTCGGAACCCCAAAATACGCAACTACTGTCTAAGGTTATGCATCGAGAGGAGAGGGTGCTGAGCTTGTTCTATGAGACAAGTCTTATAAAATGGCACAGACAATTGACAACTTATATTGTTGAACTGTCCACAGCACCAAGGAAGGTGGCAAAGCATTTGATTAATCATAGAACAAATATCCTTGGAGGATACAGGAGAGCTATGAGAAGACAAGATGAAACATGGCCATGGGTACCTGCAAATGACAATGTACAACAGCCTCATGATACAGAAGATACAGAAGAGAATCCTGCAAGAACAATCAGAGAACTCTTTAAACCTCCACGTTATTACTGTGTTGAGACTATCTGTGCCCCATGTGGTGTTGTCATTGCATGGGACAAATTCAAAAAGGCAGAATCACCCAGAAACATATTGAACTTCCTCCAACAGGTTTATCCAAGACATGAAAACAGGCCAGCATATATATGCATTGATAAGGCTTGTGTAGTGCTCAGAGCCAGTGTTGCAAATGGGTCATGGGAGAGTTGGAAAAACACCAGCAGATTTATAGTTGACTCTTTCCACTATATAAACCACCGTGCTTCAGATTTGTTATGTCGCAAATGGTGCAACCCAGCACCATTAGATGGATCAGCTCCTAATTTGGTTTATGTGGAGACAGATGAAAGAGACAGGCCATATTACAAGCGTGCATTCAATACACAAGCATGTGAGCAACTGAATGCATGGCTAGGTGGCTTTGACCCAATCTTGAGAAGAATGAATTCTTGGAACTTTAACTGGTTTTTACACTGCATGCTTATGTACCACACAAGGCAGGTGGTGAAAAGACAAGGATTACAGATGAACACAGATGATCCTGAAGAACTATTTGAGGATTGACCCTTGCATATGAGAGTTCATATGTACATTGATACACATATGTAAACATGGTATAATGCACCCAGAACATCCTCAATAAGATGTTGAGACTGCAACTTGCAAGATGAGATCAGGATTTGGGCTCCAGAAGTCCAAAAGTCTTCTTCAATCTGAGTTCAATCTGAGTTCAGTCCGAGTTCAGTCCGAGTTCAGGTCGGATTGAATGGTGAAAGTTCCCAACTCGGACTGAGCTCGGAATGGACTCGGATTCTACTCGGATTCTTAGCACCTTTTTGACTTACTCGGACTGAACTCAGACTGAGCTCGGATTCCACTCGGAGTACTCGGACTGAGCTCAGATTCCACTAGGATAGGTGGGGGAGTGTTAAGTGCTGCAATAATCTTTTCTTGTCTGAGGCCCATGCAGGGCACCATAGGAGAATGTGGGTAAGTTCATACTCATTCTCAAAGGGACAGTTACAACAGGGACACCTTTCTCGTTCAATCTGTGTCTCTATCCCTTGTGATCGCAAGACTTCAAATTGATGTCTAGTTGTCCACCAGGCGCCAGTTCTGAGTCGGGCCAGCCAAATGGCCCCTTCCTGCAATGCAGGGACTTGTACTGCTGCCTTTATATATGCTCTAGTCCAGCAGTACCCAAAGGCTATATAGTTGATAGTCAAACGGACTTGTCGACTGTGACGGTATAGATCCCCTGCTATCCCTCTAGCTTGTATAGTGAGAGCAATTGCTTTTCTGACCACCATGTCATCAGTGTCAGGAAGTTCCTATTGAAACAAGAACAGCAGCGCAGACACTAAGCTAAGTAAGGTCTCAATTACTTACATGGTTAGCTTAGGTTTCTGCCTTAACTAAATGTAGTTTGTTGTAAAACTGAGGGGATAGTCACTCAGAACGCCCTCCTTATATATCTTTCATAAACCCTAACCTAAGTACAGTGTAATCTACCTATTACATAATACCGGTACCGCTAATGAGTCATTCTGAGTCTTCTTCTATTAATATTCCTTCTAAGATGTTCTTTATGACATCATATCCTTCTATATGAGTCATTCTTATTAATAGATATTCCATAACATTCTATATGACATCATAATGTTCTATATGACGTATTATGAGTCATATGAGTCATATGAGTCATTTATGACTATCAGTGATGTCATAGGATGAGTCATGTCACTCCTGTGACTTGTCACGTCACTCTGTCACGTCATCACATAAGCGTGACCTCTGTCACACTATTGTCACATGGCTGTGACGTGTTGTGACATGTGTCACAAAACACGTGGTAATGTTATGTAAGCTATTATGATTAAATATGAAACACTAATTAATAGTTATTCTTATTATATAAGATATTAGATAAGATATTCATTACATTAGTTATTGTAATGAATGTAACTAATCTAATGTAACTATTATAACTATCAGAGTTTCGACACTCCCCCTTGTTGAATATTTTATCAATTGTGTATTCCACACAACTCAAGCATCTTATTATGCTTATTCAACATAAGGTTTTTAGTTAAGATATCAGCTGCTTGATCTTCAGTTTTTATATAATAGAGATCAACTAAGTCTTCTTTCACATTGTCTGATATAATGATATCTTACGTCCATGTGTTTCGTTCTTTGTTCTTGAGCTGGATTAGAAGCCATGTAAATAGCTGCTTGATTATCCATTATTAAAGGAATGGATTGTATATCATATCCAAGTTCATTGAACAAATTCTTTAACCATGATATCTGTCTGCATGCGTCTGATGCAGCCATGTATTCAGCTTCTGTTGAAGATAATGCTATTGTTTTTTGTTTAGCTGATTTCCAGTATACTGGTGCTCCTGCTAATTTTACAACCATACCAGTTGTTGACTTCCTATCAATTGGATTTGAAGCCCAATCAGCATCAGCATATACAATTAAACCATAAGCATCACGACCATCATATTTTATACAATAATCTAATGTGCTTCCAACATATTTGATTATGTGTAATGCTTTATTAATGTGATCCATTGTAGGATTGCTCACAATTTGTGACATTAATATCGTAGCATAAACAATATCTAATCTAGTACACATTGCTAGAAATAATAATGATCCTATCAACTGTTGATAGTATGTGATCATTTCAGGTGTAGCTTTGCCTTCTATTTGTTTATTTGGTACATAACCAGCTGGTAAAGGAGTATTAACTGGTTTTGCATTTATTAAACCAAATCTTTCAACAATCTTTTTGCATATTTGGCTTGATCAATTGTGACAGTTCGTTTACTTTTGTCTATCACAATATTCATTCCTAGATATTCACTTAGATCTCCTAAGTCTCTACTTTCCCATTTATCATAAATTTCTTTTTAAAGTCATCAACAGTCTTTTCATGAATATTATATCATCAACATATAATATGATAACAACAATGTCTTTGTTGTTTCTGTAGACATATATTCCTGTATCGGCATATAATCTTCTAAACCCTAGTTTAGTCATACTGTTATGTGCTTGTATATTCCAAGCTAAAGATGCTTGTTTCAAACCATATAAAGCTTTTCTCAGCTTATATACTTTATCAGTATCTTTGGTTTTGAAACCTTCCGGTTGTTCCATATATATCTCCTCTTCTAATTGGCCTTATAGAAAAGCAGTTTTACATCTAGTGCTTGAGTACCCAACCCTCTAAAGCTGCTAATGCTAGTAAGATTCTGACAGTCTCAAATCTTGAAACCGGGCTAAATGTGGCTCCAAAGTCTATTCCTGGTACTTGTGAAAAGCCTTGAGCAACCAATCGCGCTTTATATCTATTATCCAATTGCTTTATGGTGTAAACCCATCTACATCCAATAGGTTTCCTGTCTTTGGGTCTGTTTACTAATTCCCAAACATTTCTACTTTGTATAGATTTAATTTCTTCTTCCATAGCAGTTACCCATTTTGAATATGATTGAGGATCCTTATCTTTTATCTTGATAAGATCTCTATATACAACAGGTATTCCTTTTCTTCTGTTTTCTTGATCATTGAGTTTTGATGCTGCTTTTGATAAGAGAAATTTATCTCTTTTTGCTTGTACTTTCTTAAGCCAAGCTTCATTATCAAATTCTAAATCATCAGATTCTGAATCTAATTTTTTATCCATAGTAACCGTCTTATCTAGATCAATATCTGGTATAGAAGGTTTCTTTATTATCTCAGGTAATAAAATTTTCTTTTCAAATCTAGGCATTGGAATTAAATCTGATTTAACATCTGATTTATTTGTTTCTACAGAAGTTATTTTCTTAGTATTCTTCTTAGGAATAGGTCTAAGATCTTCTACAGTAAGTTCTGCCATATTAGAATCTGACGTTCTAATGTTTGGATGTTTTTTCTTTCCATACAAGTCTTCAGTAACTTTCTGAACTTGTTTATCAATTTTATCATTTAGTTCTTTATCATTCTTAATTCTGTTTTGAATGACATCATTCCATTTCTTAAAGTTAAATTCAGCTTCAATTTTAGCTGGATGTTTATCTCCATAAACATTATCTTTAATAACTTTAACTTTTGGAATCCTAGATGATTTTCATGTTCCAAACTTTTGTTGTATGACAGCTCTTTCCTGTTCTCTAAATCCAAATGGATTTCGAGCTTGTTCATCTGGATTAATAGACTGTTCTAGTATTGTAGATCTAGAAATTGGTTTATCATTACCAAGTCTATTTCTTTTAACTTCTCGAAGATCTAACTTCTTTCCAACACGTTTAACTCCTTTAAATAAATCTATATTCTTTCTATAGTTTATGTCAAGATTTGACTTAGGAAGTTGAAAAGGTGTTTCAATTAATGATTTACTTTTATTAAGAGTATTCTTGGGTTTATTCAGATTTTCAATCTGAGTCTCAAATTCTCTTATCTTAGCTAATTTTTCATCATCTCTTTGTGATTTTTTATTTGTAGATGATTTCTTTAATGAAGGAGTATCAATAGCTTTTTGTTTTCCTTTATCAGTAAAATATTTAAAAGAATCATTAATTTCTTTCATTTTTCGAAGTTGTCATTAATTCTTTTGATACTTGACTACTTCTAAAACCTTTTGTTTCAGGATCTTTTATATCTTCATCAAGATCACTTTTACTTTTATACATATCAGATATATTCAAATCTGATTCTGAATGTGAATTCTTCTTTGATCTATATGAATTACTTTTAGATATATTTGAATCATAATCACTTTCATCTGCTGAATATGATTTTGTGCTATGATCTGAAGAATTACTGTCATGTAGATGATTGTCTAATTCCTTATTAGACTTATGATCATCTGAATCCGACGAATCATCATCATCTAAATTATTTGAATCATGAAATGATTTCCTTTTATCATTGATTGTAGTGTCATGATTATAATAATTCTTGTTTGATGGAATTGTTTTAAGATCTAAAGATGTGGGTATATCTTTATGAATAAGTTTATCTTTTGTTAATTTGGGAAATATGTTTTTGTCAAAGATGGCATGTGTAGCAATGACTATAGTATTTTATCATTCATGAACTTATATGATTTGCTTTCATATCCAATGAATATCATTGGTTCAGCTCTTGGTGATAATTTATTCTTTCTTCTTTCTTTTACTATATAGACATATGCTAGACATCCAAATATCCTGAAGTTCGACATGTTAGGTTTTTTGTTCATCATATTTTCATAAGGTGTTTTCCATTTTGTTCTTCTTAATGGTGTACAATTATATATGTGGACTGCAGTATCAAATGCAAATGACCACCATGATTTAGGACAACCAGATTCTAATAAAAGTGTATGTGCTTTCTTTAGAATGGTTTCATTTAATCGTTCAGCTCTACCATTTTGTTGATGAACATGTGGAGCACTTAGTTCATGTTTAATACCTTTTTCTTGAAAATAGTTATTTAGCTTTTGATTTACAAACTCTCCCCTCAATCTGAACACATACTTTTTACTTTTAAATTGAGTTGATTCTCAATATATATAATATATGCTTTAATAGCAGTAAAAGTATCAGCTTTAGATCGAAGTAATGCTACATAAGCAAAAGAAGAATAATCATCTAAAATTAATAAAGCCCATTTTTGTTTATGGTAAGACTGAATAGGTAATTCTATCAAGTCCATATGTATCAATTCTAGCAAGGTAGTTGCTCTATTAGTTGAAACATGATATGGTTTATTATCAAGTTTTCCCATGATACATGATTTACATATGCTTGTCATATGTGGTTTATTAATTTTAGAACTATTTTCAGTATTTCTGAACATATGACTTAACACGTTATCACTTGGATGTGCCATTCTTCGATGCCAAATAAAATAATCAATAGTTTTAGAACTATTATTTAATAACAAATGTTGTAAAGGTCTTTTAATCTCAGTAGATAACCAACTTATAGAGTTAGTCTCTAAAGGATATCCTGTCAACGTTATGTTTCCTTGTGTATAATAGTTTGTGTTTTTGTGTGATATACTTCATAATTCATACTAGTAAGTTGTGGTACAGAGATAATTCTGTATGGCAACATTGGCATATAACATACGATCCAGTTAGCATATGTTTTCCATGTTGGAAACATACTTGGCCTTGGCCTTCAATGAGTGTTTTCGCATTTTTCTGCAGTAGTAACTTTAACTGGTGTGATAAATTTCTTATATGACATAAAGTCATTTATAAATGGTGTACAATGTCTGGTAGCTCCAGAATCAATTACCCATTTATCATTCTTATTTAAGAGCATAATTTGTTCACTAGGAACCCTATATTCATAATTACTATATACACATTTGTATCTACTGTTATTCAAAGCTTGATCTGATGCGTTCAACGCATTCACATTGGTAAGATTATCAAGCACTAAAACAGTATTAGATAAGTAATTTGAATAGTTTAAATTTGTCACATACCCAAATGGATCATCCTCATCAGATGGTCCTCCAGAGTTACTCTCAGGATTAGTTATATCCATATTTTTGACGTTATTATTGATGTTTCATCAATATATTCAATGCCACTGTTATAACCATCATTTGCATCATTGTAATGTTCCTCACTACTGTCTGATTGCGATTTAAGGTCCGGAACTGAACTATCATCAGTTTCTGCTATAGGTGAAAATGGAATTTGAGGCGTTAAGAAGATTCTTTTGAACTCTGTTCCTTCAGGAGAAAGTTCATAATCTACTACCTCATCTCTAAGGTATTCCGGAGGATAAGCCAACATAGTATCTATGTAATGGAAACCTATTCTATCTAATAAATCATGATTAGATGTGTGTTCAGGTATCTCTTCCTCAATATTTCCTATAGTCTGAATTGGTTCATCAATCGTCATATTATTTGTAAAGTGAATAATGTTATGAGAATCTTTCTTATTCTCATGTTTATACTTATTCAACTCTGCAATCAAAGCTTTATTCTTCAGCTTCTTATTATCACGATTCTGTGCGTTCCGTTTCTTCTTATCATCTTTAGATAAAGAAGATGCATTTGCTTTGTTAGCAAATCTGTTATTGCTTTGACGAGGTGTGAACGATTGTCTATTATTGAATCTGCCTCTAAAAGATCCTCCTCTAAACCTATTGTTTGGAAATTGATTACTAGATTGTTGATCACTCCAAGATGGTTTAGTGTTTGGATACTTGTTAATGTTAGATCCAATGTTAGCAATTTGAACGGTTTGTCTGCCACTCCTTGCTTTTGATTGCATGAGATTCCATTCATTCTGAATCTTAGGAACTATCTTTGCTGATGTGAATTCATCAATATTGCTATTAACAATATTAGTAACCAAAGTACTATATTGTTGATTCAAAGTATGTAAAATGAAGAATGTCAATACAAAGTCTGGAAGTTTGTATTTATCTTCAGTTCCTAGATTGGAAACAGCTTTCATCAATTTAGAGATAGCTATAATGGGATCTTATCCTGGTTTCATAGACCAACTGAATATGTTTTTGTACAAAATGAAATATTTGGCTATTCCAGTCGTTCCAAAAACTTTATCCAATTCAGCAATAGTTTGAGCTGGAGTTTCTTTAACGTAAGACCATAGATTAGTTGCTAATGCCATTTTAATAATAGCATTTGTCTTTGCAGAATTTTCATCCCAATCAAGTCTTTCATTATAAACAGATTTATACTTTAATTCCCAATGGGTTCTTTCTTCAATGCTAGCCTTTTCTGCAGGTGGTGAAGGATAACCTTCTTTTTCTCTGGTTACGTATTTAGTGTATCCTTTCATGGCTAAGTATGCCATCAAAGTTTCTTTCCACTTTTTATAATCCATTACTCCATTAAACACAGTATTTTTTCAAGCGATTCTTTATTGTCTTTTCCTCCACATATATAATTTGCCAATTTATTTTTAGAGGAAACAAAATCATCTAGAGTCCACCAAGCAAGTCTAGATTGAGAATTCTCAGTGAAATGAAGATAACTAATGCCACTACGTTCATAAGTAAAATGAATGTTTCTTCTTCAATGTTTAGGATATGAGACGATTTCAGATAATTTAGGATACATAGGCCAAACTTGTTCTTTATAGTATCTGGGTTGAAACAAAACCATATAACATAATCCAATCTTATTCCAAATAGGATGATTTTTATTATGTTTTATGATATGCGTTTGTTTGTGAGCCCTATATTTAACATTTATAAAGAATGGAAACGCAAGTTCTAATTCCTTTGCTTTAACACTGAAATTAGACTGAATATCTTTATCAGATTTTGATTCAGTACCTGAACCTGATTTCAAGAATTTCCTATTCGATGAAGAACTTGGTTCCCTTATAGGTGCAACGTTCTTCTGCCATCTGATTTGTGGAGCTTGAAAATTGTGAACCCTCTTCTTTCGTCGAAGATTCCTTGGTTTAGAAATATTGTTTTTTGGATAAACAATTTCTTCCAAATTTTCATCAATCCAATTGGATGCTTTATGTGGTTCATATCCCCAAGGTTTCTCATCATCATCTGATTTGTGTTCATTATTCCAACCGTTATCCTGATCTGTATCATCAGCTTTCTGTTTCTCACAGATCCTTTGCAGACGTTTAATTAAACCAGTAATTATTTCTTTTGTATTTAATAATGTTGGTTCAGGGGTATTCTTAATACGTCCTTGAGACTCTGGGAACTGTTGAACAATGTTTTCATTATGGATGGTGAACGCGGTTTCTTCTTCTTTCAAAAAAGGATTACTCTTAGGATAATACATGTCGATGATTTCATCAGGAACATATCAAAAATTATCCAAATTAGACGTGTGAGTAAACTCATTTTGATGAAGTTTTTCATCAGATTTAACCGTTGGGAAATTATCCTTAGTCTGATTTTCAATCTTATCGGACTGCGACAAAAGATTCATATTTGGACCATTTTGGTCCGCCTGTGTGAAAGTACATTGACTACTAGGAACTATACCTGGTAGTCGACACTGTCCTCGGAAAGCACTGAGCTTCCTGAACTTCCGGATCTTGTCCGTGCTCGGGACGACAGGGCTGAATGCCTCCGGAGCTCCCGCTCCGGTCTCTCTCCTGCAACTGGGGATAAACTTTTCCCCGGGCATATGTGATTGTATGGGGAGTGACGTAACTCCCTCTTCTGAACCGTTGTTGGGGTCCTCACGACCCCTGCATATGTACACTGTCACAATGACATCAGCTTTTGATAATAGCTGATTTAAATCGGTTACCTTAGGCTCATACTTGGCCTTCTCGAGTATCCGATTAAGCTCAATGAGAGCTTCTGCCTCCTGCTTCTGAATCTCCGATGCTTGCACAGCCGCATCATAGTCTTCCTTGCTATGATAAACGAAACCGTCATGTATCCAGATCGTGTGTTCCCTTTCTAGCCTTTTCTTGGCTAGAGCATGGGAAAGCTCCTTTGGATCATAAGGTTCATCAACCTTATGCGGGTTAGATCAATGGATTTCTTTAGAGTTTCGTATTGCGGCGCGGGATGTCCATCATAGCAATTATAGTGACCCTGAGGGCCACTATACTGCAGGAATCCAGGGATGTCCGAAATCTGTTGCGGACGTGTGACGATCTTGGCGTTGCCATCATTGGCTTCTTCCTCATGTTCGTACCTAACAAACATATCAAGAAGACTGAGATTTACGTTTTCCTGAACGTATCTCCCATCATTGGACATATATTTGATCCCTAAGATGTGTGGCTGGGGATCATGGATACTCCTGACTTCTTCAGTCAAGTAGCAGTCATAAATGAAACTGAATGTGTGAAGGCGCGATGCGAGATGAATCTGTGATGCAGGCCTATTGAAAGCCCGAACAGGCGGATATTGATCGTTAACGTCAGGGGTGCGATTAATACAATTGTAACTGGCACAAGCATGTGCCATGTAAACCACACGAGCGAGACACGCATAAGGGTCACATTTGAGCATATCCGCTTCTTCATATTTGGACATGATGTCCAAAACATCCTGCTTAGTCAGATTTCTGTTGTTAATCAAAACTCGAGCAATGACGCCAGAGTTGATAAATCCGGTCTTCCCAATTGCCTTATTGAGATATTCGATAATGGAAACTTGGTAAAAGAGGGGACCGATGTGGTAAACTTGAGACATTTCGGTTTGTTTCTAAAAATAGAAATATATTAGCCTAATTCTTTATTTCCCAAATGATACATGAGAAAAAAGGTGCTTATCAGGCTGTGCTATTTTTGAAACAATGCGTCATGGACTTGTTCGGCAATGCAAACGACTCATTGTATGGATGTTGTATGCCAATCTCGTACCAGGGCTCCTTCAAATTCCCTGCGTACAAACTAGTATGTATGTATGTATGTGTGTGTGTATGTATCTGTGTAAGTGACATCCTCAGATGTCCTAATCTAGTTGGGGTGCTAGTCATCTGCCCAACAATAGTCTGCGTGTACGATGGAAGTCTGCCTCAGCACGACCTTTATACAAATTTTTAAATAATAAAATAAAGAAGACCGACGAAAACAGTCATTATGATATATGCAATAACGTAACGGGCAATTGGGGGTGCGTGAAGCCTTTACAGGGGATCGGCCCTGTTATCCGCATAAAGCGGCCCAAAATCCGTGTCTTTTTTGGTAGTGGTGTGACAAAACCACAACATGTTTTAAGACTTGCCAGTCCTGGGAGAATTTTGATTTCGTTGTTTCCCAACAATGCACGACTCCAATACGTGACACCAGGTTTTTAATCTATCTCCCCAGATAGTCTGTCACAAGTGTGACAGAAATGGTATCCCTGCTACCATTAAGCGATCATTTTTCCCATGATTGGGTTAGCATTCATTTGTAGGCGTGAGAGAAAGTCAAAACACAGATCACACAATCGACTTTTAGATCTCATCTGTTCTATTGATAGAGGGCCATCAGCCATATCTTTAGAACAGATATTTTTGGAGATCTCAGATATCAGTCGATCACACACAAACTCAAAAACACTATCTACTACATAATACACTACTACCCTCTATGACAATACAACGCCCTATACAAAAGAGCATTTTGAAGGCAGTCGCCGGGGCCCATAACCTATTGAAACAAGAACAGCAGCGCAGACACTAAGCTAAGTAAGGTCTCAATTACTTACATGGTTAGCTTAGGTTTCTGCCTTAACTAAATGTAGTTTGTTGTAAAACTGAGGGGATAGTCGCTCAGAATGCCCTCCTTATATATCTTTCATAAACCCTAACCTAAGTACAGTGTAATCTACCTATTACATAATACCGGTACCGCTAATGAGTCTTTCTGAGTCTTCTTCTATTAATATTCCTTCTAAGATGTTCTGTATGACATCATATCCTTCTATATGAGTCATTCTTATTAATAGATATTCCATAACATTCTATATGACGTATTATGAGTCATATGAGTCATATGAGTCATTTATGACTATCAGTGATGTCATAGGATGAGTCATGTCACTCCTGTGACTTGTCACGTCACTCTGTCACGTCATCACATAAGCGTGACCTCTGTCACACTATTGTCACATGGCTGTGACATGTTGTGACATGTGTCACAAAACACGTGGTAATGTTATGTAAGCTATTATGATTAAATATGAAACACTAATTAATAGTTATTCTTATTATATAAGATATTAGATAAGATATTCATTACATTAGTTATTGTAATGAATGTAACTAATCTAATGTAACTATTATAATACCTATCAGAGTTTTTGACAGTTCCTGTCTCCCACTTATCAGTGCCTCAGCAACTCTCAGTCTTAGGAGTAGGTCATGCACTTTCTAGCTGTTCATTGCTACAGATCTTTGGACCAGGCATTCTAACATTGTTCATGTCTCCCTGGGTCCGTTTTATCATGTAGTTGGTATTAGTACTCCCACACCTTCTTCTTGAGGTAAAGTGGTTTCTGGCTGGACTAGCCGCCCTACGCCATGTCTCAGAGTAGGTGCTTTAAGTACAGTTGTACTCTCAGGTCAGCCAATCTCTGTTCTATGGAGGTCACTCCCAGTTCCATGCACATTACTCATGTGGCATGTAGGTTCTCTTGGGGATGAATTCATAGCCAACTTAAGTGTTACATTAAGTGCTTTCTGGATTGTGTTAGACCTTTCTTGGCTTAGGCCAATCCATTCAGCTCCATATGTTCCAACTGAGATGATCATTGTATTTATCACTGCAATTTAAGGTCCAGTGGGTAGTTAGGGTCTCGCAGGAATGCTCTTCGCATATTAGTTGCCTGTTTGATCTTTCCAGCCAAAGTCTTACAGTGTTCATATTCATCAGAACGTTCATTATCTCCCAATTTATCAGAGATCCATATGCCAAGGTATTTGTATTTCCTGACCACAGAATGGTATCTCTACAACTACAAAGTTCTGTGTCAGGAGTGCCTCTGTTCTTCCTCTGTTCCACCAACTAGCATAACACCACACTTGTTGGCTCCTATGGTCATGCCCCATTTTTGGCTCCAGTCGCCTACTCCGCTTAGGAAGGCATGGACCTGCTCTGTTGTGTCTGATAGGCCAACTACGTTTCAGCAAACATGAGAGCTGGGCAGGTATTGTTGGGTCCTTTTTACTCCAGTACCACTACACCCTTTGGTATGCGTTGGAGTAGGTCATTAATGAAGATCAAGAAGAGCACTGGAGACAGTGGGCAACCTTGCCTGGTGCCCCTCAGCATGTCATATGTCACTCCCTCTTTGTCACCTACTCTCACACAGGCTTTGGAGGTCCTGTAAATTTACTTGATTAAGTCCAGGAACTGCCCTCTAAAGCCTAGTGCATCCAATTTTTCAAATAATGCTTCGTGCAAGACTCTATCAAATGCCTTCTTAAAGTCAATGAAGGCAAGCAAGGTTGTCTTGTCTTTGAGGTGATGTCCCTGCACTATTTCAGCAGGTGCAATAAACTGAGCAATGGCTTCTTCTCCTTCTTGGAACCCACCTTGTTCAGGTGCTAAGATGCCATGCTGTTCTGCCAACAAGGATAATTGTCTAGCCAATATAGTTGTGACTATCTTCATAGCCACAGGTATGAGACTGATCCTCTATAATTCTGCAAGTCAGTAGGGTCACCAGACTTGTGAATTGATATGTTAACCACTGTCTGCCAGCTCTTAGGCTGGGCAGCATTGTTCCATATACCCCTTATCACTAGGTGTAGATGTTGTCCCATTGGGGTGACAGGGCTATCAGGGAGTTGGTGTGCTGGCAAGGCCACATAGGTATTGTCACCTATGGGATGTCCTTCACTCCGCAAATTCCCATGGCATTCCTCCTTGAGTAAGCATTTATAGACTTCAACAGGAATATCATCTCGTCCAGGTGCTGCGAGCATCATGGATCGTATTGCCGGCAGTGTTTCTGTCCAACTAATTGCCTGGTTGCAATCAATTGCAGGCTGCCTAGGGCCAGCTTTCCCTTTCCAGAACTCTGCATTGCTAGATAGCTTTTCAGCATCATCTTGAGCAAGCCCCTTGTAATACTGGCTGGTTCTGGCCAATATTTCCTCTGGGGTGATCAGCAATGTGCCATCCTCAGCTTTGACTGGAATGACACCTTTGACCTTAGTACTGGCCACTGCATTGTTGGTTTCCCAACGGTAGAAAGCTTTCATTTCATGCTCTCTGAAGAGTCTGGTGACCCGGTTCACTTCTTTGTCTCGAAGTTGCTGCTCACATTTTTGAATGTTACATTTAGCTGTTGCACGGAGGGCCTCATATTGTTCATACACATTGGTTGCCTCTATATCACCAGCTCTGGCCAATTCACACCATTGACAACGTAGTTTTGCCAGTTTCCTGATTTGTTTTCTAAGTGACCGGTTCAATTTGTAAACCCTGCCAGGCAGTTGCTGTTTAATGCCCTTGTCAAGTGCTATCTCATTTACTGTTCTAGAAAACTCTTTGGCTGCCTCATCCAGTCCAGCTTCATCTGGGATGTCCATTACTGGTAGAGCTGACCATCTATTACTATGGACAATCAGGTGTCCATGTCCTTTCACTAAGTCTGTCTCAAAGCAAAATCTGGGGGGAGCCAAGATCTTCTCCTGCTGTGGTTGCTGTTGCAACTTGGCCAGGAGTGGATAATGGTCACTGTCTCTAATGGGGCTGATTTTCCAGTTGCGCACAACTGTTGCATGCCTGAGCCTGTCCCCTGCTGAGGGTGTCACTACAATAGAATCAATGTCTGATGCTCTACCAGACCTTCTATGGAAGGTGAGTCCAGACCCCTTTATGGTAAGGCAGGATAGACCAGTTTTCTTGGTCTTTATTCTATCCTCTAGGATATGCCTTCTCATATTGAAGTCACCCAGCATTACTATCCTGGCATCTGGTTCCTTTTGGATCACCTTATGGTGTTCTGCAAGTAATACCTTCATACAGCGGGTCCTATCTCCTCGGTGGTTACCACCTGAGGGTAGGTAAATTGCCATAATGTGCCAAGGTTTTCTCTCCTCAATACCCATTACTCGTATGTGGATGAGAAAGTCATTATCAATGGAGCCAACCTGGTATGCTGTCCAAGATCTATGGACCAGCAAGGCTTGACCTCGAAATGTAGATAGATGTCTTGGACCTTTGGAACACTTCATAGTCTGGCACTCTCAACTGGTACTTATAGTTATCCATCAGTGTCTCTTGCACTGCTACTATGCCCAGCCGTTGCTTTTGTATAAAATCAATAAGCTCTGTTTTCTTTCCAATCAGCCCATTCACATTAAATGTTCCTAAGCCAACTGGTTTAAAGGGTAGTTTGTCCTCCTTATACTTTGGGAGTCCAATATGCCTATCCCTCCAAGGCCTCCAATAGTCCAACTGCCACCTCTTTGTATACCTATTAGGCATCCATACATCAGGTAGCACGGGAACCTGTAATCAACATTTGATCCAAGTCTTCTCTGGCTCGATGTCAGATACAGGGCTTGTTTCAACTTTGCTGCTGCTGCTGCCTCAACCCAAAAGTCCATCTTGGGACAACCATTTGGTTGTAAGACAGCTTCTTCTCAGACCACATGGCTAGAGAGTTCTTCAGTCATGCGGTCTTTCACAATTGTCCAAAACTCCCTTTTTGTAATGTGTCCAATGTTGAACATGCAGAATCTGACTTGACCTTTGAGTGCTCTAACCAGTGGGATTGGCAGGCTATCTATTTGGTCAGCCAGGTCATTCTGTCCATAGAATGAGAGGTTATCATCGCTGAGGGGCTCGGAGTCACCCTCATACCCATCATTAACAATACCTTGATTGATAAAACCCCTCTGTTCCCTTTCATTTATCGTCAACAAAGGTGCTGTGTTAGGAGTGGTCTGTTGCCCTGTAAGCTGCTCAGCATGGAACAATGCTCTTCGCTTCTGTTCCACCCAGTTGTAACCTCTGCCAATGAAGGCTTCTGGTCCTAATCCATGCTCTTTCATTAGAGTCAGGTCGCTCCTCAGACAGTTCTGGTGTATATATGGGACACCACCCAAGTGCTTATTCAGGAACCCCCTTGCCATTGCAGCTGCTTCATAGACAGTGTTGTCCTCATTGACTTGAGGCCTGTCCCATCCGCGCTGCCTGATACGTCGCATTTCCTTCTCATTCAGTATATCCTCAGCATAGCCATCTGTATCAGAGGCTTCTGCAGTTGAATTGTCTGACTCAAGAGGAGAGCATGACACTCCCCCCCCTTATTCCGAGATTCCGAGCTCAGTCCGAGCTTAATCCTAGGATTCCGAGTAGCCTACTCGGAATCCGAGTCAATTCCGAGCTGAAAAAAGTTGGCCTGGTACTCACCAAAATGGGAACTCGTAATCCGAGTTCAGTCCTAGTCAAGTCCGAGCTGAACCCGAGCTGAACTCGGAAGCAGCCTAGTAGTACTAGGACTGACAATGCTGGGAGTGAGCTCAGACTCCGAGTAGAGTCCGAGTGGAGTGTGAGCTGGCTGAGCTGAGGGACAGGTAACTGCCATGCCATTTATAGCATTTGTGACATGTGTGACACGTGTCAGCACACGTCCATGTTGATCATCACATGATGCACATGACGTGCACGTGATGCGCCTGTGCTCGTCGATGCGCAGCCCAGCGCTTGATCATTATCAATCTCACACTGCAATGCCCACCACCCGGTCCACCCGTCGCACCAGCCCACCCGCTGCACCAACCAAGCGTAGCCGAGCTCCATCCTCAGTCTCCATCACTGGGAAATCGAAGAAACGAGCAAAGACAGCAGTGGAACAACTGAAACCGTAAGTTTTGTTCGTTTTCACAGTGTCTTTTCCATTCTGATCAATGCACCGCTCCTCCTGCCCCTCCCTCCTGCCCTCCACCCTTGCAACCACACACTGCCTGCTCCCCCAACCACCACCTGTTGACTGCGCCATCTGGCCGCCGCCCACTCTCATTTGGTCACCACCTTGCACTTGACTAACGCCTAAACGCCGTCCTGCTCGTAAACGCTATCCCGCTTTCAAACGCCGCCCTCTCCTCCTTCGGTTACCGCCTCTCACTTGCAAACCGCTATCTCGCTCTCAAACGCCACCCTCTCCTCCTTCGGTTACTGCCTCTCAAAACGCCGTCTCGCCCACGTTCGCTCACTCATGCTGTCCTGCTCATAAATGCCACCTCGCTCACAAACGCCGCCCTCTCCTCCTTCGGCTACCACCTCTTGCTTGCAAAACGCGCCGTCTCGCCCACGTTCGGCTGCCTCCCACCTCGTCTGCTGCTCACTCGTGCTGTCCTGCTCATAAACGCCGCCTTGCTCACAAACGCCACCCTCTCCTCCTTCGGCTACCACCTCTCGCTTGCAAAATGCGCCGTCTCGCACACGTTCGGCCGCCTCCCACTGCAAAACGCACCGTCTCGCCCACATTCGGCCGCCTTACACCTCGTCTGCTGCTCACTCATGCTGTCCTGCTCATAAACACCGCCTTGCTCACAAACGCCGCCCTCTCCTCCTTCGGCTACCACCTCTCACTCGCAAAACGCGCCGTCTCGCCCACGTTCGGCCGCCTCCCACTGCAAAACGCGCCGTCTCGCCCACGTTCGGCCAACTCCCACCTCGTCTGCTGCTCACTCATGCTGTCCTGCTCATTCTTGCACACAACTGCCACGTCACCCACACTCACTCGGCCACCACCCCCTCGGCCACCACCCCTTGGCCATCACCCCTTGGTTGCATCCTGCTCATAACTGCCATGTCACCACTCCCTCCCTCGGTTGCTGCCTTGGTCACAACTGCCATCATCATGTCATGCATTATTATTATATTTATTATTTATTCTATTCATACATGTAGAATTGAACAATTATTAGAGGATAGTGGGGTATCTGTTCCCCCACCTAAACGACCAATGCCTGCTGGTGTCAGCAAAGATATTTCTGAATCTGATGATGGTACCAAGGGAGAAGGAGAGGTATGTACACAAGTTATCATTTGATATGACCATAAAGGTACTAAATCTGAGATAAGGGTGAAAGTGATGTAGGTGAGGATAGTGGAGATGGTGAACATGAAGATGAGGATGAGGATGAAAGTGAAACACATAAGAAGGTGTGTGATAATTATTCACATTGTACAGCATCTAATCATCTATTAGAGTATTGACAATGATGAGGGAAGCAAAAGTGGTAGTGAGATTGTGGTCAGTGAAGTTCTTAATCTTAATTCTCTCTTCTCCCTCAGATTGAACAGGAAGAGAAAAGTAAAGAAAATACAGGGGAAGGAAATATGGCTGTCATTGCTGGTATGCCATACTTATACATTATTTTAGAGGCAAACATTGATATCCCATCAGGAGATGTCTCTAGGACTTCTGGAGGATATGGATTTAGTCAGCACACAGTCAGTGAGATTCTTGGTTATCTTCCCTTTCTCATGTAGGATACAGGAAGAGACAAATGAGGAGAAATCAAAGGAAGGAAATGCTTTTGACATTGCTGGTATGCTATACCTAACTCTAAAATTCTTTTTACAAATCCTACCAGAAGAAGGAATTCATATACCATCTGAGGGTGCGTCTAGAGCTACTGGGGGGACCATCAGAGGCCATGCGACTGGAAACACCTTCAGTCTTGCAGATGCTCCTAATCCCTTATCAGGGAGCATCCCAGTTCAGGGCTGGGTCAAAGTGTATAAAGCTTGCTTCAATGAGATTGACAAATTAAAGCCACATTGGGTTTTAAAAACTGAAGTCACTCCTACACTTGCCCCTGTCCTCAAGAAGTTATCCAGAAAGTATTCCATTGTGAGCAGTAAGTAATTGAGCTTCTCTCTTTATTTCATTATGCATTTGATATCATCAGAATCCAACCAAAGGATATATGTCCTTGAGGATGAAGAATGGGTCATTAAAGGAAAATATGATGATGCCATAATTGATGATGAGGATATAGAGTGGACATCAAGTGAAGGAAAATCTGTGCTTCACCTTTGTGCTGTAAGTTATTGCACAAATTTAAACATGCTTACTCATAAATCCAATTCAGGAAGATAAAAGTGTTTCATCTTTGACAGGCAGCATCATTGCTGGTTCTAGTGTTTTTGTGGCTCCTAGTGCTTCTGCTGCAGCTCCATCCACTGCAGTTCCATCTGAGCTTACTTCTGCTGAGCTAATGGCAGTACTCAACATTCCTGCATATTTGACTGATAAAGAAGACAAGTCCTTGAAGTCTTACTATCAGAAATACAAGGGCTGCATTCAGGCACAACACAATGTAGATGATATGTTTGCACAAGGTCAATGGCCTGCTCAGAAGAGGCCAAATATGACAGAGATTATCAAATTATTTGTATCACCATCAATGTGGCATTCTCATGTAAAGAGAATGTCAAAAGTCTCTGATTACCCTCAAATGCAAGAATGGCTAGAGGGAGGTGCCAATGCCCCTGAAGATCAAGAAGTCTGGGGTACTCTCAAGACATCATATACCTTTGCAGATTTGACAGCATATTTTAATAAACAAGATGAGATTAAGGCTAGAAAGGGCAAAGGCAAGGAGAAAGTGGTGGTACATGATGATGGAGGCTCTAAGAAGAAGAAGAAGAAGGTTGTACAGAAGGCTGAATCTTCTAAACACAAGAAATCAATGAAGTAAGCTTCCTTTGATATGAGATGACTTTCATGTGATTCCTGTATCATCCTGTTTGTAGTATCCTGTGTACTTTGCTATGCTTTATGAATGTGATGACCAAATATGTGCTGTGCATACTTGCATTTCAAAATATCCCAGTGGTGGTAGCAAAGTCAGAGCAGCCATTCCCAGATGTATCATTCCAAGACTTCTGCAAGTTTGTTAAAGACAACTTCCACTCAACAGTTTCACTGTCTACAGTTTTAATGATTCTTTTTTCTATGACAGAAAACACAATGCTCCTTGGACTGCATGCCCGTCAAAAAAACCCAGAATATGGGAGGGAGAGATCACACTTAACTACTGGGTGGATTAATTGCTTATCAAGGGCAATATTACAAAGGACAAGTTCCAAGAATGCCAAAGTCCTGCCAAATGATGATACAGAGGATGGCAATGGTGATCAAGTCATAACAAATGTCAGCTTAAAGCTTGATGCATTAGCCAAATTGTTGAAACTATACCCTTATGATAAGAAAGGGAAATTCACTGGAAAACTGAAGCCAGTCTCACATGATGAAATTGTTCCAGTGCATGTCATCTGTCCAGACACAATTGTGTGCACATCCATGAATTGTAATCCAAGGTCACTGATTCAGAATACCAAGCCAAGGGACATCCCAGAAGTGTGCCTTATCAAGAATTTTACTCACTATTACCATGTGCCTGTACTTAGTGGTCAATGCCCAGGTTGCAAGGCTATTTACTATGCTGATCATGAATCAGTATACAATCAGCAGGACAACAGGCAGGACAGAATATATCTAAACTCTGCTAAATACATAAAACTTGGGCAGAGTTTATGGGCTGATAGGTCTTTTACTTCTGCTGTCATCAGTGGGATATACACTTTTCATGCATCAGCTGCAACTTATGCACAATTTTGGAATATATCATTTGCACCTGCAACAAAACTGACAAGGAGGAAGGTATGGAATGCATTTGTACAAGAGTCATTGCGCATGCAGGCTGCAGAATCCAAAGTGAAATTTACAATACCAAATGGGCTGCCACTAGTTGAAGTTACCAGAGAAGCTTTTCAATTACTAGGTAATAATGGTATCATTCCAGGATCACTGCAACACAGATGTGATAAGTGCACCCAACAGTACAGGGAACAGTCTGGCACTGGCACAGGTGGAGCAGATCAATCAGCTGTTGTTGGCATGGAAGATGCAATGATCACATCCCACTTACAGAGTAACATAATTGAGGATTGTGCACCTGTGAAGATGGTTGTGGTGGATGGGATTGTGACAGGACACACAGTAAGTTTTTATGTGGCTAAGTTGAGCTGGTGCTCATGCCCATTGTAGTATTGTGGATATCCAGGCTGCACTTCTGACCTATTGGATGCACATAAAGGTGTCTACTGTGCTTTCCATCAGAATTTGGTTGGAAGATTATGTCATATTGATGGATGCACCAATGTAAAAGTGCACAAAACTCAAGCTTGTGTAGAGCATCAGGATAGGTGGCAAAGACATCATATCAAACATAAGGCCAATGGGCTAGGGGGATATAGAAGGGCAGCAAGGAGAGCAGCTGAGACTTTGCCATGGTTGCCAGCTTCACAACAACAACAACAACAACCACATGATACTGAGGTACATGACCAAGTAACACGAACTGAATTGTTCACACCTCCAAGAACTTATTGCATTGAAACAATTTGTGCACCATGTGGTGTAGTTGTAGCATGGGCTAAGTTTATAAAATCAGAATCACCCACAAACATATTAGGCTTCCTTGAGCATGTTTATCCTAATGATGAAAGCAGACCTGCATATATATGCATTGACAAAGCCTGTATGGTGCTTCGGAGGAGTGTTTCAAATGGTTCATGGGACAGGTGGAAAAATACCAGCAGGTTCATAGTTGATGCCTATCACTATTTCAACCATCGCACAAGTGACCACTTATGTCGCAAATGGTGTAATCCAGCACCATTGGATGGCTCAGCCCCAACTTGGTTATTGTGGAGACTGATGAAAATGGGAGGCTTTACTACAAACGTGCATTTAATACACAGGCTTGTGAACAGTTAAATGCCTGGTTGGGTGGCTATGATCATATCTTGAGAAGAATGAAATCTTGGAACTTCAACTGGTTTTTACACAGCATATTGTATTATCACACAAAACATGTTGTTAAAAAGCAGGGAATCATGGAGGAAAGCTCAGATCATGAAATCTCAGATGGAGAAATATCAGATGAGGAAGAAATCTCAAATGATGAAATATCAGATGAGGAAGAAATATCAGATGAGGAAACCTCAGATGATATGTAATATACATATACCTAATATCTGTATCCGGCTTTAATTGAAAAGTTGACTTTAGCTGAGATTTGAACGCCATCTACAACTGCAACACTAATGTCTGATAATCAGGACCCTGGTAGATGATTATGATTTTGAGCAAGTGCTAAGACTCATTTGAATATGAGGCCAGATAACCTTCAAGGTGGGTGGAATGAGCACAGATGAGCAAGATAGAGTCCTGGTACACAGAGGTACTAAGACTCTTCTAACATGAGGAACAAATGTACAATCTCAATAATTGAATATGTTGTGAGAGAATTAAACAATAAGACACAAGGAATAGATATATTGACATAGCTTTACTATATACAGCATTGGCCAATGAGAATGGGCTCAAAAAGCAAGGAATCCAAGTAGAATCCGAGTAGAATCCGAGTCCAGTCCGAGCTCAGTCCGAGTTCAACTCGGATTGAATGGTGGAGTATCCCAACTCGGACTGAGCTCGGACTGGACTCGGATTCTACTCGGATTCCTTGTACTTTTTTAGCCTACTCAGACTGGACTCGGACTGAACTCGGATTCTGCTCGGATTCCTCGGACTGAGCTCGGATTCGTACAGGGGGGGGAGTGTCACTTGCTCCTCAAGAGGGATGTAATCTCCAACAAAGATCTCATTTGCTACCCCTTGTGTTATGAGTGGGTCCCAGGGCAGCTGGGTCCCACCCCCAGCAGATTGCGCATGAACACTCGTACTAGTACAACCCAGGTACTGCCGGCAGCCTTGGGGGGGCACCACCACACCCCGTGTCCCCGTCTCGGACTCTGAAGAGTCTGAGACAGCCCATGGTGGTAAAGTGGTAACATTTGAGTTGTACAATTCCATAGTGTAAAGATATGACATCAATTCCTAGTAAGGCAGACCTCAGATCACCAGTTTCATATCAGAGTCCAGTGGTCAATGCTGGTATTCCATCTCAATCAATACAATGGGTTTCATTCACATGTCAATGCTGGTCATGATATCATCTTGCTGTCCTGTTTAGGGCAGGCTTTTTTCAACTTAGCCATAGTTTGTCTTATCCCTCACGCAGCAAAAGGATTGCACACTATATTGAAATGAATGTAATATGATATATCAGGACTACCCCTTGACGTGACGTCTTAGGGCCCCAACAGCAGACTTAAGAGGAGAGGAGTGAGGGTAGAGTGGAAACCCGAGAGAACTCGACTGAGGACTCTGGGTGCTATCTTGCTCAGTTTATATACTACAAGGGTGGTCTGTGCACCACTCTAATAATAGTAGCTACGCTGAGTAAGTATGAGTAAAAGAGATAACATAATCGGCCCCCGTTGCTGTGCATTGGTAAGCCTGAGTCATAGTTCATGAGTCATTGGTCCGGTAGTCCGTAATCTAATCTAATCGTTATCTAATCTAATCTAATCTTAGCGCTGACTAGATAAGATAGACGCCAACCTGACTAAGATGTTTGGCTACAGCTATTGTAAAATACAAGAAAAAGAATAAAAATGTCTTAGAGATTTTGACCGTTGAGAACAGGTCATGACATGATACATTACTGAACTAATTAAAGTTTTGTAATGTATTGCCACGCCATGTCCAAAAAAGTCCTTTCCAATGGTCAGATGCACTCAGCGGTCAGCCTTAGCCTTGCCCTTGCCCTTACCCACTTTGTCTGTTTGATTGGGTTTGGCTTTGGGTGGTTTTGAACCTGATGCCTGTTTAGCTGCCTGCTTTTCAAGGTTGTCATGCTCTGTTTGTCGTTTGTTAGCTGGCTTGAGGCCAGGCCACCACTTTGCCACTGTTAGGATCGCAATCCTAGCCCCTCAATTTCGGTTTACTCTACAGTCATCTGGGATGACTTCTATACATGTTATAACAGGCCTGGGGCCTTACGGGACACTATGGGACACCAACGGTTGAGTCAGCGCATGGGAGCGCTCACCAGAGGGCAAGACGATGGTTGGAGAAACCATCCAATACTATATACGGAAGGACAGCCGGACTAGGAAGGTGGATCGCCACCTTGATGGCATCACACTCGGCATCAGTGCATCAGGAGGATCAGCGCATCAAGCCATCACGCATCAGACAAAGGCGCAAGACAGCGCGCATGTCTATAAAGGATCGCGATGGGAACGCACAATGCCTCAAGGCATTGCTCCTTATGGTCAGGGTCTAGAGCAGTCCAGAAGAGGTCTATGAGTGGAGTCAGAGCGGCCGCGCCCATATGCGCTCATGTGCGCAGCAACTGCGGCAGCGCCCAAGCACATGCTCACCAAGAACAATAGGAGTGAGTCAGGCTGAGGGAGTGCCGGTGGGTCTGGGAGTCGCAAGGGTCCTCATAGAGTAGTATATAAGTAGGTACAATGTAGCTGGAGTCTCCCCAGACTTCAGATAGTTTCTCTCTACCCCAATACTATCTCGTTCTCGTCTCCTTTCTATCCTCTGGCCAGCGACGAGGCCTGTGGGCCCCCTAGGGGGGATTGTAGGGTTGTGGTTAGGGGCGTGAGCTCATAACAGCCACATTCAAGGAAGCTGTGAATGGGCATTCTACCTTGCCATGTGCTGTCTCAGCGCAATAAGGACATAGTGACCTCAGTGTCACTGTGAGATTGAGTCCATTGACCACAATCGGTATTGAAAAGTTCAAGTCCAGCCCTCGTGCGACTGTCCTTCCATCCTCATGCTGCTCATCGAGCTGGATGCTGCCTATCAGGACTACCCCTTGACGTGACGTCTTAGGGCCCCAACAGCAGACTATAGAAGAGAGGAGTGAGGGTAGAGTGGAAACCCGAGAGAACTCGACTGAGGACTCTGGGTGCTATCTTGCTCAGTTTTATATACTACAAGGGTGGTCTGTGCACCACTCTAATAATAGTAGCTACGCTGAGTAAGTATGAGTAAAAGGAATAACATAATCGGCCCCCGCTGCTGCACATTGGTAAGCCTGAGTCATAGTCCATGAGTCATCGGTCCGGTAGTCCGTAATCTAATCTAATCGTTATCTAATCTAATCTAATCTTAGCGCTGACTAGATAAGATAGACGCCAACCTGACTAAGATGTTTGGCTACAGCTATTGTAAAATACAAGAAAAAGAATAAAAATGTCTTAGAGATTTCGACCATTAAGAACAGGTCATGACAGTACCCCCTTTTTAGGCTTCGGCTTCCTAGACGAACTAAAAATCTTCGAAGGATATATGTCCACCTTTCTTTTCTTTTCTCCATCTCATGCACAATTGCCATGCCCAAAATGCTTTGGGCGGGAAAGTCCAAGGATCTACGCCTTGGTCGGCTTTTTCTATCCAACGATACACATCACGATCCATAGTGATGCGAGGACGGGGAGTGGGTTTCGGCTTTCTTGGAGGTTCGGGAAAAGGACAACGTGATGATTGTTCACAGCAGTGGCCCACGTTTGAATGACCACCGATGGTAAGGATTGTTGTTTGAGATTTTTTTTGTTGCGGCAATTCTTACCCATGATGGTAAGATAGACGATATACAAGTGTGTATATGTGTTTGAATAACCGGGCCCAGAATAAGGCCTTCCTACAACAAAATGAAGCAGTTTAAGGCCCTACTCCAGGGCCAATCCTTTTAATTTTTTAAGCAGCCATTGCAATTGCATGGACCATCGTGATCTGATGGTTCATTTAACTGTTCTAGCAGCTGTTGTCCTTTCCATCTTTGCCAATTTTTCTCCCATGATGCAGTTTCTGCCACTGCATTTATGTCAATCCTGGATATGGCCGTTTCTGGACTTTCGGTAAAGTTTTCGTATTTTTTGAAGCTTAATTTGTCAAAGACACTTTTGTCAATGATTCGTATTGCTCCGGGGTTTTTATCATAGAAATGCTTAATTTTCTTTTTTGCATTTCCTAAATTCTCTTTTGGCTCCCATGAATTGTGTTCAGCCATATATCCTTTCCATTTGACAAGATATTCCATCTTGTTTCTTTTTAACCGTACATCAAGGATTTCTTCTACCTCATATTCTTTTTCACCATCAATTTCTACTGGTGGTGGCGGTGCAATGCGTTGTCCCTTGAGCGGTTTAACATAGGGACGTATTCTTGAAACATTCACAACAGGATGAATTTGTTGTGAGAAGGGCAGATTTAATTCTACCGCATTTGATGAAATGATCTTTTTAATTGGATAGGGACCTATCCATCTTTCTGCCAACTTCCTAGTTGGTCGTCCAGAAAGTTGAAGATCTTTGGTTGACAACCAAACTCGATCTCCTACTTTGTATTCTGGTACTTCAGAACGTCGTCTATCTGCGTAAAGTTTCATGTCATCTTGTGATTTCCTTAACGCAGCCTGCGCTTCTTCATGAATTTCTTTCATTTTTTGCGCAAAGTCAGCCGCAGCTGGATGACTTCCTTCTTTTCTGGGTTCAATGCCCATTCTTGGATGTTTTCCGTAGTTTACGAAAAACGGTGTATGTTTCGTTGAGGTTTGAATTTTGTTATTGTAACTAAATTCAGCGATTGCGAGCCATCCCGACCAATTTTCTTGTCGGTGATCTACAAATATCCTCAGGAACTGTTCCAAGTCCTGATTCATTCGTTCTGTTTGTCCATCCGTCTGTGGATGGAAAGCTGTAGACAAATCTGTAGAAATGCCTAACATTTGATTCAATTCCTTCATCATTTGAGCGGCGAATTGAGGTCCGCGATCCGAGATTATTGACTCGGGGAGACCATGGAGTTTCCATATATGGTCTCTGAACAATGTTGCCAACCCTTGAGCTGACGTTTCTTCTGAAGTTGGGATGAAATGTGCCATTTTGGACATTCTATCGCAGACTACTAGAATTGCATTATGCCCATGCGATTCTGGTAACTTTGTAATAAAGTCTGCCGTGATATGGGTCCATGGCTTTGACGGTGCCGAATTGGGCATTAATTTTCCCGCTGGTGGTTCTGGGAAATTCTTGCTTCTTTGGCACTTGTCACATCCCGTGACGTATTTTTTAACAAATTTGGTGACACCTGGCCACCAATAATTTCTTGTGACGAGTTCGACCGTCTTCCATTGTCCTCCATGTCCAGCAATGGGTATATCGTGATGGAGTCTGACTATCTCCATTCGTAGTTTTTCGTCTTTTGGAACGTAAACTTTTCCTTGCCAGAGGATTAATCCTTGTTCCATCTGCCATTCTCCTGCATTGAGTCTCCTGACTCCTGCTTTTTTCATGGCTTCCACCGCTTTCACAACCTCTTCATCGTTTGCTTCTGATTTTCTAATTTTGTTTAAAATTTCTTTTTCCGACGTATTGACTAGCACATGTCCTTGTTGAAGTGCTGCAATTCGGAAAAATTCCGGTTTTAACAAAGTAACTTCCTTGTTATCATCTTCTACCCCCTTTTTATGGTCTGGCCTCCTGGACAGAGAATCGGCCTTTCCCATAGTGGAACCCGCTTTATGAATTAATTTAAAATTAAATCTGCTGAGATATAATGCCCAGCGTGCTTGTCTTCGGTTTAACTTTTTAGCATTCATAAAGTATTCGAGATTTGTATGATCTGTCCATATCTCAAATTCTTGCCTTGCTCCTTCTAGATAATGTCTCCAGGCTTCGAGACACCTAATAATGCCCAACATTTCTTTATTGTGGACATCATAATTCCTCTCGGTTTCGTTGAGGGATTTGGAGAGATAAGTGTTAGGATCGCAATCCTAGCCCCTCAATTTCGGTTTACTCTACAGTCATCTGGGATGACTTCTATACATGTTATAACAGGCCTGGGGCCTTACAAGACACTATGGGATGCCAACGGTTGAGTCAGCGCATGGGAGCGCTCACCAAGGCAAGACGATGGTTGGAGGAACCATCCAGTACTATATACGGAAGGACAGCCAGACTAGGAAGGTGGATCGCCACCTTGATGGCATCACACTCGGCATCAGTGCATCAGGAGGATCAGCGCATCAAGCCATCACGCATCAGACAAAGGCGCAAGACAGCGCGCATGTCTATAAAGGATCGTGATGGGAACGCACAATGCCTCAAGGCATTGCTCCTTATGGTCAGGGTCTAGGGCAGTCCAGAAGAGGTCTATGAGTGGAGTCAGAGTGGCCGTGCCCATATGCGCTCATACACGCAGTAACTGCGGCAGCGCCCAAGCACATGCTCACCAAGAACAATAGGAGTGAGTCAGGCTGAAGGAGTGCCGGTGGGTCTGGGAGTCACAAGGGGTCCTCATAGAGTAGTATATAAGTAGGTACATTGTAGCTGGAGTCTCCCCAGACTTCAGATAGTTTACCTCTACCCCAATCTATCTCGTTCTCGTCTCCTTTCTATCCTCTGGCCAGCGACGAGGCCTGTGGGCCCCCTAGGGGGGATTGTAGGGTTGTGCTTAGGGGCGTGAGCTCATAACATAATCTGAAGTCTCTATTACCACACTCCTCGTCATCGTCATCGACAGCGTCGAGCACGCCTTGCTCATCATCGCCCGCGACGTCGACAAAATTCATCAAAAATATTCGTCTGACCTCATACACACTCTGTTGGTGTGGCTATGAGCAGCCTCGAGGACCGCCTTCGACTCCACCAGCAGATAGACTCGCTTAACCGTTGTTAAGTGACTACTACCATTATGGTTACTGGCAACAAAACTGTATTAGACGAGAGTAACGGCGTGCTGGGTTGTGGACCAGGCAGGGTCGCCCCGGGCAGTTACACTAGTACAGCGGAAAAGGCGGTGGAACTGTTGAAGACAACCCTTTGGCATGCCGTGTATCAAGGCATACAGTCTCTGAATACCAATTACGTATCGGATCTATTGATCTGAGCACGAGGACATCAGAGTGAAGTGCCGGGCACCATGTCATTGGGTCAGTTGATGGAATTAAATCGAAGATCCAAGTGTGGGTGCGTTATTGACCACATTGGAGTGTGTCTGCATATGGAATTGTGGATACCGATGAAAAGGCGACACCCCTCCTTCCTTAGGGGGGTATGATTGATCTTACAAGGGCCGTGAGGAAGAGGTTAATCGCTGGTGGAGTGCCCAGGATTAATTGAAGAAAGTAATCAATGGCAGATGCCGACCGCCTTACCAAATGGGTAGTTCATATCAACACACTCATTATGGAATGATGGAGGCCATAAAAGAACATCACCACGCGATAGTCAATCGCAGATGCAGAAGCCGACTGCAGTATCAAATCAGGCATACGCCATCAGTCAGGAAGAGATGACCCTGAGACAAGAAGTCATCAACAGGGTTGCGCGATGATCAGGAGCGCAACGATCTAAAATGGATTGGAACGGCAGCGCCAGATAAAGACTCCAACAGGAATGGTCTAGCTGAATAGTTATTGGATGGCAGGATGCATTCGGAATGTGGGCGCCCATCTATATAAAAGACCACAAAAAGGAAGCGGTCCATGGATTAGTGATCGCACAAGTGTCGTTAGGGTGCGACATTAAATAAGGTCTCTACTAGGCTATGCAAGGGATTTCTAGATGTTTCCCTCAATCAGGGATCAGGTCTATTGGATCATGCAATCAGCCACCCAGTAAGGCGCTGGGATATCAAAAGCAGGTTATCGGTTATCATTCCATCAACGAAGGACGAACGATGGATTTCTCTTTTTTCTTTCAATCAACAAGTCTGGCATGCCTTGCTGGATTTTGTTTAGTCTATGAGCCGGACATCTCATTAAAAGGTCTAGCCGGAAATGTAGGAGCCAGAAAGACCTCTAGGGAATAGTGGATGCCATGGGAAAGATCACTAATGCAGGATCGACTGCATTGAAAAGATTAAACGATGCAGAGAATATTTGGGGACCAACTAGATCACTTGGCACAAATACAGGGATAGACGGCTGATTGTGAAATCGGCAAAATATTTGGAAACTAAGGATGGGAGCAGGACAATGCTCTCTTTGCATGACGTTATACCCGGATGATTTAATCAGAAGGATTACAAGTAACAAGGGATGATATTCAATGTATCCAGTTAAAATCCAAAGGAGTACAGAAGAGTGGAAACCAACCACTGTAAAAGAATGTGTGAAATGCCAGTAAAGCGCTGGATTAACAAAAGCATCATCAATACCAGAAGTTTGCGGAATCACAAGCAGTGATACTCCCTATGGAGAGGGATGTGAAAATAATCTGGAAGCAGTAGCAGTCTGCTTGAAATAAAATGCTGTTTCAATGGGATCTCAAGTCCACTTAGGTTCGGACTTTTTGGGATGAATACATGGGCATTATAGAGACCTATGGAACGGATCACTGGAGCTATACAGGGAATTTAGCTTAGGGGACAGCCTGAGGAAGGGGTTGTTCTACATGTCAAGTAGTCGGCAGGTCTAGTCGACGATGCAGAAGGATGGCAACCTTGCAGAAAAATGCCATATGAAGTCAGAAAAGGGGAAATTTTTTTCCACCACTATGTTATTCGCCCACACCTGGTTTTGGGAGGTTACTTGGTCGCTTGCCTTGGAATGGCTGCACTCCCAAGCAACCTCGGATTTCTTGGGACGAGAAATCTTGAGGAAGGGGTAAAGGAGGTGAAAAGGAGATCCAAGGAATGGAGACAACACGAAGGGGTTCCCGCAGTGTGTGAACGAATTGTGAAACACACAAGGGAATCTGGAGTGCTTGTGGAATGACAAAGGATATCCGTCATGCCTCTAGAATAACGGCCTGAAGGACAAATTAAAATTTTTTGGGCAAATTCACTTTTCTGGATGGAAAGCCCCAGTAAGGCGCTGGGTTATCAAAAGCATGGAAAAGTCTATGACATGGGAGCCTAAAGCATAGGCACTTAGGAAGGATCAAAGGCCAAGATTGTAACCGGCAGGAAGCCAAGGGTTAAATCATTATTGGGAGGATCAGGAATTTGTCAATGTTATACGACGTCCAGTAGAGGGCTGGAGTATCAAAACTCAAACAAGCAAACTTGGTGGACGACCAGGAATCTTTAATATTTGATATGGGTTCTTTTAGAAAATCAGGAACAGCAACTGCGGTGGTGGGACTTAGCCACGCATTGGTTTCTCGGGACGAGAAACCTTAAAGGGAGGGTAATGTTAGGATCGCAATCCTAGCCCCTCAATTTCGGTTTACTCTACAGTCATCTGGGATGACTTCTATACATGTTATAACAGGCCTGGGGCCTTACAAGACACTATGGGATGCCAACGGTTGAGTCAGCGCATGGGAGCGCTCACCAGAAGGCAAGACGATGGTTGGAGGAACCATCCAGTACTATATACGGAAGGACAGCCGGACTAGGAAGGTGGATCGCCACCTTGATGGCATCACACTCGGCATCAGTGCATCAGGAGGATCAGCGCATCAAGCCATCACGCATCAGACAAAGGCGCAAGACAGCGCGCATGTCTATAAAGGATCGTGATGGGAACGCACAATGCCTCAAGGCATTGCTCCTTATGGTCAGGGTCTAGGGCAGTCCAGAAGAGGTCTATGAGTGGAGTCAGAGTGGCCGTGCCCATATGCGCTCATACACGCAGTAACTGCGGCAGCGCCCAAGCACATGCTCACCAAGAACAATAGGAGTGAGTCAGGCTGAAGGAGTGCCGGTGGGTCTGGGAGTCACAAGGGGTCCTCATAGAGTAGTATATAAGTAGGTACATTGTAGCTGGAGTCTCCCCAGACTTCAGATAGTTTACCTCTACCCCAATCTATCTCGTTCTCGTCTCCTTTCTATCCTCTGGCCAGCGACGAGGCCTGTGGGCCCCTAGGGGGGATTGTAGGGTTGTGCTTAGGGGCATGAGCTCATAACATCAACCACCGGCTGGCGTCTGCTTTTCCCGACCTGGTTTTTTTTGTCCACCTGTGATACCCTGACAATGACTAACTGTTCAACCCAACCACTAACTACTTGAACATTGTACTTTAATTATACTATGTATAATACATGTTTTATTTTGTTCTGTAATACCTACAGTACTGACAAAGCTTTGGAGGAGAGTGGCATATCTGTCCACCCTCCTAAACGTTCAGGCTCAATCATGGGCAGTGTGGACAATACCAATGTCAATATACCCACAAGGCTCCGTCGCTCAGACATAGAAACTGCAGACACAGTATGTATTGTGAATTTGCCTTTCAAACTTACTAACTTGTGACCAAGGAAAGCAGCAAGGGAGAGGATGAGGGTGAAAGCAGGGAGGGAGACAAGTCCAGTGATGAGAACAGTAATAAGGCAGGCCAATATATATATATATATTCTTTGGAAGTACTAATTAGGCCACAAAGGAAGGTGAAGATGAAATTGAGGAGGGTGACAAACCCAGTGATGATACCAGCAACAGAGTAGAAGCCTTTGTGTTTTTTCTTTGAAAGTGCTAACTATGCTATAAAGGAAATTGCAGATAATAGTGATGGGCAGGGAGACAAACATGATGATGAGCAGGGAGACAAACATAATGATGGCCACAGTGACAAGGTATACATATTGCATCTGGTTTCATTTGCATAGACTGATAAGAAGTAGCTTGAAGAATCCAATGTCTTTCATGAGGGTCCTGGTGAGTAATTATAAATCATTCTTTGCTTTTGCATGCCAAACTTGATGAAGAGCAAGACCTACCGTTGGAAGGATCATCCAGAACCATTGGGGGAGCCATCAGGGGCAAGGCATCTGGCAATGTTTTCAGCCTGGCTGATGCTGATGTCCATTATCAGGACTACCCTTGCCGTGACGGCTTAGGGCCCCAACAATAGACTTATGAGTGAGAGGAGATGAGGGTAGAGAGAAACCCGAGAGAACTCGACTGAGGACTCTGGGTGCTATCTTGCTCAGTTTATATACTACAAGGGTGGTCTGTGCACCACTCTAATAATAGTAGCTACGCTGAGTAAGTATGAGTAAAAGAGATAACATAATCAGCCCCGCTGCTGCGCATTGGTAAGCCTGAGTCATAGTCCATGAGTCATCGGTCCGGTAGTCCGTAATCTAATCTAATCGTTATCTAATCTAATCTAATCTTAGCGCTGACTAGATAAGATAGACGCCAACCTGACTAAGATGTTTGGCTACAGCTATTGTAAAATACAAGAAAAAATAAAAATTGTTTAGATGATTTTTGACCGTTGAGAACAGGTCATGACGTACCCCCTTTTTAGGTTTCGCTTCCTAGACAAACTAAAAATCTTCAAAGGATATATGTCCACCTTTCTTCTCCTTTCTCCATCTCATGCATAATTGCCATGCCCAAAATGCTTTGGGCGGGAAAGTCCAAGGATCTACGCCTTGGTCGGCTTTTTCTATCCAGTGGTACACATCACGATCCATAGTGATGCGAGGACGGGGAGTGGGTTTCGGCTTTTTGATTGGTTCCGGGAGAGGACAACGTGATGATTGTTCACAACAGTGGCCCACATTTGAATAGCCACCGATGGTAAGGATTGTTGATTGAGATTTTTTGTTGTTGCAATGGTTCTTACCCATGATGGTAAGATAGACGATATACAAGTGCGTATATGTGTTTGAATAACCTGGCCCAGAATAAGGCCTTCCTACAACAAAATGAAGCAGTTTAAGGCCCTACTCCAGGGCCAATCCTTTTAATTTTTAAAACAACCATTACAATCGCATGGACCATCGTGATCTGATGATTCATTTAATTGGTTTAGGAGTTGTTGTCCTTTCCATTTCTGCCAATTTTTCTCCCATGATGCAGTTTCTGCTACTGCATTTATGTCAATCCTGGATATGGCCGTTCCTGGACTTTCAGTAAAGTTTTCATATTTTTTGAAGCTTAATTTGTCAAAGACACTTTTGTCAATGACTCGTATTGCTCCGGGGTTTTTATCATAGAAATGCTTTATTTTCTTCTTTGCATTTCCTAAGTTCTCTTTCGGCTCCCACGAATTGTGTTCTGCCGTATATCCTTTCCATCGAACAAGATATTCCATCTTGTTTCTTTTTAGTCGTACATCGAGGATCTCTTCTACCTCGTATTCTTTTTCACCATCAATTTCTACTGGTGGTGGCGGCGCAATGCGTTGTCCCCTAAGTGGTTTAACATAGGGACGTATCCTTGAAACATTCACAACAGGGTGAATTTGTTGTGAGAAGGGTAGATTTAACTCTACAGCGTTTGACGAAATGATCTTTTTGATTGGATAGGGACCTATCCATCGTTCTGCTAATTTTCTAGTTGGACGACCAGAAAGTGAAGATCTTTGGTTGATAACCAAACTCGATCTCCTACTTTATATTCTGGTACTTCAGAACATCGTCTATCTGCGTAAAGTTTCATATCATCCTGCGATTTCTTTAATGCAGCTTGCGCTTCTTCATGAATTTCCTTCATTTTTTGCGCAAAGTCAGCCGCGGCTGGATGACTTCCTTCTTTTCTGGGTTCAATACCCATTCTTGGATGTTTTCCGTAATTTACGAAAAACGGTGTATTTTGTTGAGGCCTGAATTTTGTTATTGTAACTAAATTCAGCTATTGCAAGCCATCCCGACCAATTTTCTTGTCGGTGATCTACAAAAATCCTCAGGAACTGTTCTAGATCCTGATTCATTCGTTCTGTTTGTCCATCCGTCTGTGGATGGAAAGCTGTAGACAAATCTGTAGAAATGCCTAACATTTGATTCAATTCCTTCATCATTTGAGCAGCGAATTGAGGTCCGCGATCCGAGATTATTGACTCGGGGAGACCATGGAGTTTCCATATATGATCTCTGAACAATGTTGCCAACCCTTGAGCTGACGTTTCTTCTGATGTTGGGATGAAATGTGCCATTTTGGACATTCTATCGCAGACTACTAGAATTGCATTATGCCCATGTGATTCTGGTAACTTTGTAATAAAGTCTGCGGTGATATGGGTCCATGGCTTTGATGGTGCCGAATTGGGCATTAATTTTCCCGCTGGTGGTTCTGGGAAATTCTTGCTTCTTTGGCACTTGTCACATCCAGCAACATTTTTTAACAAATTTAGTGACACCTGGCCACCAATAATTTCTTGTGACGAGTTCAACCGTCTTCCATTGTCCTCCATGTCCAGCAATGGGTGTGTCATGATGGAGTCTGACTATCTCCATTCGTAGTTTTTCATCTTTTGGAACGTACACTTTTCCTTGCCAGAGGATTAATCCTTGTTCCATCTGCCATTCTCCTGCATTGAGTCTCCTGACTCCTGCCTTTTTCATGGCTTCCACCGCTTTCACAACTTCTTCATCGTTTGCTTCTGATTTTCGAATTTTATTTAAAATTTCTTTTTCCGACGTATTGACTAGCACATGTCCTTGTTGAAGTGCTGCAATTCGGAAAAATTCCGGTTTTAACAAGGTGACTTCCTTGTTATCATCTTCTACCCCCTTTTATGGTCTGGCCTCCTGGACAGAGAGTCGGCCTTTCCCATTGTTGATCCAGCTTTATGAATTAATTTAAAATTAAACCTGCTGAGGTATAATGCCCAGCGTGCTTGTCTTCGGTTTAACTTCTTTGCATTCATAAAGTATTCGAGATTTTTATGGTCCGTCCATATCTCGAATTCTTGCCTTGCTCCTTCTAGATAATGTCCAGGCTTCGAGACATCTAATAATGCCCAACATTTCTTTGTCATGGACATCATAATTCCTCTCGGTTTCATTGAGGGATTTGGAGAGATATGCTACTGGTCTCCATTTGTTGTCATCACATTCCATTGATAACACTCCTCCCGTTGCGTAATCCGAGGCATCAGACTCTATTCTGAATTTCTTGTCGGAGTCTGGAGCGACAAGAAGGGGTTGTTCCGTAAAAGTTTTTTTTAATGTTTTAAAAGCTTTTTCTTCTCCTTCCTTCCATTCCCATGTTTTGTCTTTTCTGACCAGATTATGCAATGGTTGTGCTATTTTGGCAAAATCTTTGACAAATCGTCGGTAATAATTTGCCAATCCTAAGAAACACTGGACATCCTTAACACTGCCAGGTGTTGGCCAGTTCAGGATAGCGTCCACTTTCTTTGGGTCCATTTTAATTCCATTGGGTCCAATGATGACTCCTAGGAATTCTACCTCTTGCACGTTCCATACACATTTTTCTGGTTTAACGTATAAATCATTTTCTTCCAAGCGCCGGAGAACTTCGAGCACTATATTGTTGTGCTCTTTTTCGGTTTTTGTATAAATGAGAATGTCATCTATGTAAACAATGACTTTTCCTTCATTTATCATATCCCGAAAGATATCATTCATCATGGCCTGGAAGGTTGCCAGAGAATTGGTAAGCCCAAAGTACATTACTACTGGTTCAAAAGAACCTTCTGGTGTAGTAAAGGCAGCCTTCCATTCATCTCCTTCCTTGATTCGTACATTATTGTAACCCCACCTAAGGTCCAACCTGGTGAAGTGTTTGGCTTGTCCTGCTCAATCCACGAGCTCTGATATCAATGGTAATGGATAGTTATTTTTAACCGTCCATTCATTTAGGTAACGGTAGTCCTGTACCATTCTCTTTTTTCCATCTTTTTTCTTTACGAAGAACACCGGCGATGTTTGCGGTGATTTCGAAGGTCTGATGTACCCCTTTTTTAATTGATCATCGACAAAATCTCGGACTTCTCCGAGTTCATCTGGTGACAGAGGATACACCTTTCCTTTCCTTGGTTGATAACCCTGTTTGAGATCAATGGCGTGATCCCAAGGTTTTCTAACCGGCATTCTTTCTGACGCAGTTTTTTCAAACAAGTGTAAATACTTGTGATACTGTGGTGGTACCAGATCTTTTGGTTTCTGTTTTTTCAACTCCCTAATCCATTTTGGGTCGTCTGATTTGATTCCAGACGGGAGAAATTCATATTTTTCTCCTTCCCTATAGAATTTCGGGTGTTTCCATTGATCCAGGAAATCCAAATTCTGTTCTTCTTTCTCCTTTTGCTCTAGCCAGTAGGCAAAGTCCAATTCCCTCTCTTTTTCCCAGACGTACATATTGGTTTCCCAATGTTCCGCCTGTTTTGTCCGCTTCTGTCTTTCCTTTGTCCACTCCCTTTGTTTATGTCCACATGATCGTGGGCATCTTGTCAACTCTATTTTACCGGTGATCCAGTTGACATCCAGATTGTGTCGTCGTAACCATGTAGATCCAATGATTACGTTGGTCTTGCCTAATTCGCATATTTCGAATGTGGCTCTTTCTTGATGTCCCTTATAGCTCATGAGTAGATCTACTTCATGAGTAATCATACCGCCTTCATTGTTAGATCCATCTACGTTTCTAACTTGAATTGGTCGATCTAAAGGGATTAGTTTATAGCCTTTTTTGTTAGCGAATTTGGTATTCATAAACAGACCTGTTGCTCCTGAATCGAGCAACGCTGTTTCTGTTGTCTGGTCATGTGTGTCTAGAGTTTCTAGACCTATTTCCATTAGTATCTCGTCCTTTTGACCAATAGAACGAACGAGAAACTCTTTTTGTCCCTTTTTAAGTATTCGTTTACTTGATAAGGAAGAATCAAGCACAGGTTTATCCGCCCTGCCACGCTCCTGTGCTTTGGCACTAGAGACCGCTTCCTGCGGGGTGGTCTCAGAGACTGTTGAAGTCTCCAAGTCCTCCGTACCTACCAGTCCGTCTTCCTTACCTACCAGTCCGTCTTCCTTACCTAATACAGAATACCTATTTAGAGAGTTCAGTACAGGACTTACTGACTCTCGTCTTCTTTTAAATTTTCGCCTTTTGCGAAATATTCCTTCATCTCTTCGAAGGACATGGTTCGGATGTCCAATCCGGACCGGCAATTTCTTGCGATATGGCCGATTCTTCCACATTTGTAGCAGCGCATCGGCGGGCGCTGAGTTCGATCCACGTCCATTGCGTTCGGATCTTGAGGCCGTATTGCTGGATTATTGCTCGAGGAGGGCCCAGCTCCCAATCGGTTCTGGCTCGCTGATCCCGATGCTGTATTGAATCTCCATCGGGGTTTAGGCTGGCCAGTTCCTACTGGCTTCGCCGTATCCGGGCCTTTGGTCCCTTCGCTCCTCTTAGCGGAGTTACTGTTCCTCGAAGAATAATATTGTTCTTCGGCCTTAGCTTGTCTCCATTGTCGGTCGAGACGAACCGATCTTCGGTACCATTCTTCGATGGTTTCCGGTACTTCATCAGCCTCCATTATCCTTTTTCGGAGACCAGCATTCAAACTTCTTTTAAATTCTTCAACTAGGGCCCTTCCCTGGTACCCTGTTCCTCGTGCGACTTTTTTAAACTTTTGCACGTGTTCCTCACACGTGTGTGCGCCCTGTGACATGGTGCGCAACTCCGATATTTTCGATGACTGTTCATCTGTGTCACCGAAATCCCTACGTATTTGCCTATATAATTGTTCCACTGTGTCCGGAACAATGTCGTCTTCATCGGCAATTAATTCCAATAGATTGTCTCGCCAATCTACCGCGAATCCTTCTGACATATATGACAGCACCAGGAGAATTTTGTCCTCTTCCTCGGCGCTTGCCATCTTCAGCTGTATGTATAGCCGGCATCCGTTTATAAAGTTCGTGACCTCCGACATTTTGCCGGAGAACACCGGTGGCTTGGCAACGTCTACTTTTGACGAGCTGTTCCCTCCTGCTGGTGTGGGAATATTGAATACCGTCCCTTCCGGTATGTTAATGATTGGGGCCGGGGCGGCCGGTGGTATTGCTGCTTGTTGTGCCGCAGCGGCATTGTTATTTTGAAGCACTAGGAGCTGTGCTTGTAGCTGCTGAATTGTATTATTTTGATTATTCAGCAGTTGTAATAACTGCGCGGATGTCAGATCTTCTTCTCCTTGATCCGACATGTTGATGTAGCGAGGGGGCGGTGTAAATGGGGATAAGGATCTCGACGGTTGTGATACTGATGGAGATCTAAATGCTGGTGGTGGTGGTGAGAACGGTGGTGCTACTTCTCCGATGTATTGGGCGTCGGAGTGGAATAGACTTTGGATATTAAGGGTAGCGGGGTTAGGGACGAGGATTTGGAACGGTGCAGGTTCCCACTGATGTTGTACCTCGGTGATCGAGGGTGTGGAGTTGGTTGACTCGGTTGGTGTATGTAATGCGGGAACGTCCGAGACTGGATTGTTATCGTCAAATGGATCTGACCCAAAAGGGTCGTAATCAATATCAAAGTCTTCTAGACCGTCCAGTGGTACACCGAATACCTCTATCCAGAAGTTATCGATTTCCCTATCTGTAAGCCCGTGCGATCTAAGAAGATCTCGTACTTCGTAATTCTCTGTTACGTAAGAAGTGAGGGAGGTCTTGGCCTGTCACTTATTTGGGAATGCACTCAGGGTCCACAACCCTCCCTGCAGTGCTAATACGTAAACGGTATAGTACGGTATTTGACTTTTATGAATTGATTAAACTAAACTGGATCCGAACGGTTGTCCAGTTAGCACTATACCCCTAATAGGTACGGCCTTTCTCAGAAGCGCGTGGTCAAGCGACGGCTACTTCCAAGGATTACGAAACGATGTAATTAAGTATGTATGTGTATAGCCTTCAGAGGCCTAGACCAGGGCAATTTAACGTGCGCAGGGGCTGGTGAGGCTGGTCCTACGATGCGAGTGACGTAACATGTCACTACTCCGGCACTGGTATCCTGTGCACAGGTAACCCTATCAACCGGGTTAGGTTCTTCGGTTTGCGTAGACCGGGAACGTAAGATAGAGCTTTTATGGATGCTCTAAAGAACCAAGGGTGACGGTTTTATTGTCCGACAACAAATAACGCTTTATACTCTGCGGAAGAGTGTGTGAGCCCCCGATATCAAGAAGTTCCCTTTACCCTGGGATCCGGGTTCGAGCGTGATGCTCTAGTTACAAGCGTTGGGGCAGTAAGGAGGTGTGCAGTCGAGTTCTACTATCAGGACTACCCTTGCCGTGACGGCTTAGGGCCCAACAATAGACTTATGAGTGAGAGGAGATGAAGGTAGAGAGAAACCCGAGAGAACTCGACTGAGGACTCTGGGTGCTATCTTGCTCAGTTTATATACTACAAGGGTGGTCTGTGCACCACTCTAATAATAGTAGCTACGCTGAGTAAGTATGAGTAAAAGAGATAACATAATTGGCCCCCGCTGCTGCGCATTGGTAAGCCTGAGTCATAGTCCACGAGTCATCGGTCCGGTAGTCCGTAATCTAATCTAATCGTTATCTAATCTAATCTAATCTTAGCGCTGACTAGATAAGATAGACGCCAACCTGACTAAGATGTTTGGCTACAACTATTGTAAAATACAAGAAAAAGAATAAAAATGTCTTAGAGATTTTGACCGTTGAGAACAGGTCATGACATATGCAATGAAGTTTTTAACTAGAGTAACCAAAGGAATGTCCCTTGGTCTTGTGTGTTGAAGTAATGCTCTAGGATTACATGCTATAGTTTCACAGACAACTGAGTCTGGACAAATGATATGTACTGGTAATATTTCCTTGTTTGAGACTGGTTTCAACTTTCCAATGAATTTCCCTCTCTTATTATAGGGATGTAGCTTAAGAAGTTTAGCAAGAGCATCAAGCTTGAAGCTGAGTCTTATGTTGACTTTATCATCATTGTCATCACCCTTTTCATTTGGAAGAAGTGGTTGTCCTCTTCCCCTGTGCTGAACTGCACGTGATAAGCATTTTATCCAACCAGTAGTCACATTGGCAATTTCCCCACCATACTGTGGGTTTTGTTGTCGTGCATGGAGACTGAGAAGTGTAGTGTTTTCTGTGACAGAGAATAGAATCATAAGTACAGTTGATAGAGATATTGCTGAGTTGAAATTATTCTCCACAAACTTGCAGAATGTTTGGAATTGGATGTCTGGGAAAGGCTGCTCTGTTCTTGCTGCAGCTGTGGGGATTAAGCCCATCATCCAAATCAACCACATATAGATTGATAGTCCATTCAGTATGCATAGCATAGATTCTTTACAAAATTCAAGGAAACTACAAAATTTGCATATGATTCAAGTGATAAGTATGGAGCTTACTTCTTTCCAGATTTCTTCTTGACCCTTCTTTCCTTGTACTCCCATCTCCCTCATTGGAACCTACATCACTCTGAGTCACACTTTGCTTCTTCTTTCCCTTCCTACCTCTGGATTCATCTTGCTCCTTAATATATGCTGCCAAGTCCATAAATGTGTAGCCAGAGGACTTCTGGAAACCCCAAACTTCTACATCATCAAGGGCATTATCCCCTCCCTCCAACCACTCCTGCATCTTGGGGTAATTAGCCACATTGGCAAGTTTCTTGACATGTGAATGCCACATAGATGGAGAGACAAATAACTTGATCAACTCTGTAATGGTAGGCTTCTTCTGGGCAGGCCATTGCCCTGAGATACCATGGAATCCACTGTATGCTGGGCCTGAACAAAGGCCTTGTACTTCTGATAATATGACTTTAAGGAAGTGTCATGTCCATCAGTCAGATGGGTAGGTATGTCAAGTATAGCCTTCATCTCCTCAGCTGATAACTGAGTAGGGATTCCAGAGGCTCCAGAAGAGGCTGTTGAAGCTGAAAAACTGTGAGTGGTGCTTTTAGTTCCAGAAACAGTCCCATGACTGAGTCTGGTGGCTTCATCCTCCTGCAACAGGTCAGGTCATGGCAAAGGGAGATGAGGTGAGATGAGTGACTGACAGCACAAAGAGAAATTGTGTGTTTCCCATCCACAACTGACCATTCCACATCTTCATCATCCTCAATAGCATCCTTGTACCTGCCTTTGATAATCCAATTTCCCTCTTCATGCACAAATATTCTCTGATTCAACCCTACAAAAGTTGTTAACATATGTGATAAATTTACATAAAAGAGGCCACTTACTGCTCACAGGAGAATATTTTCTAGATAATTTTCTGAGGATGGGGACAAGAGAAGGAGTAACCTCAGATTTGAGAACCATGCTGGGTTTGGGGTCATTGACAACATCAACACAGTGTTTATAGACCTTAACCAGGCCCTGAGCCTGAATCTTGTCATGGATAGCATCATGGACATCAGCATCAGCCAGGCTGAAAACATTGCCAGATGCCTTGCCCCTGATGGCTCCCCAATGGTTCTGGATGATCCTTCCAACGGTAGGTCTTGCTCTTCATCAAGTTTGGCATGCAAAAGCAAAGAATGATTTATAATTACTCACCAGGACCCTCATGAAAGACATTGGATTCTTCAAGCTACTTCTTATCAGTCTATGCAAATGAAACCAGATGCAATATGTATACCTTGTCACTGTGGCCATCATTATGTTTGTCTCCCTGCTCATCATCATGTTTGTCTCCCTGCCCATCACTATTATCTGCAATTTCCTTTATAGCATAGTTAGCACTTTCAAAGAAAAAACACAAAGGCTTCTACTCTGTTGCTGGTATCATCACTGGGTTTGTCACCCTCCTCAATTTCATCTTCACCTTCCTTTGTGGCCTAATTAGTACTTCCAAAGAATATATATATATATTGGCCTGCCTTATTACTGTTCTCATCACTGGACTTGTCTCCCTCCCTGCTTTCACCCTCATCCTCTCCCTTGCTGCTTTCCTTGGTCACAAGTTAGTAAGTTTGAAAGGCAAATTCACAATACATACTGTGTCTGCAGTTTCTATGTCTGAGCGACGGAGCCTTGTGGGTATATTGACATTGGTATTGTCCACACTGCCCATGATTGAGCCTGAACGTTTAGGAGGGTGGACAGATATGCCACTCTCCTCCAAAGCTTTGTCAGTACTGTAGGTATTACAGAACAAAATAAAACATGTATTATACATAGTATAATTAAAGTACAATGTTCAAGTAGTTAGTGGTTGGGTTGAACAGTTAGTCATTGTCAGGGTATCACAGGTGGACAAAAAAAACCGGGTCGGGAAAAGCAGACGCCAGCTGGTGGTTGATGAGAGTGGGCATGGTTGAAAAAAGGCGGGCGCAATGGCGTGGTTGGGGTGCGGTTCAGTTGTTGTGGGCCAGAATGGTGCCGTTGGGGTATAGGGGCATGGTTCAGTCGTCAGTGGTGGGAGAGGCAGGGTGCAGGCCAGTTGTTGAAGTGGGAGCGTCAGGTTGCATGCGGTTGAAAAAGACCAGCGAGATTTCCATATTTGGGGTGTGTGGGGTGATGTTCAGCCGTCGGAGGGGGGAGGGGAGCATTGGGAGGGAGGTGTTGGTGAAGCAGACACTGGCCAGTGGACGAGGTGGGAATGTTGAGTGGGCGCAGTTGAAAAAGCAGACGCCGGCCAGTGGACGAGATGGGAATGTTGAGTGGGCATGGTTGAAAAAGCAGACGCCGGTCAGTGGACAAGGTGGGAATGTTGAGTGGGCGCAGTTGAAAAAGCAGACGCCGGCCAGTGGACGAGGTGGGAATGTTGAGTGGGCATGGTTGAAAAAGCAGACGCCGGTCAGTGGACAAGGTGGGAATGTTGAGTGGGCGCAGTTGAAAAAGCAGATGCCAGCCAGTGGACAAGGTGGGAATGTCAAGTGGGTGCGGAAAAAGCAGACGCCGGCCAGTGGGAATGTCGAGTGGGCGCGGTTGAAAAAAAGTGGGCATGACGCCGTGGTTTTCAGCCACCATGAGTGAGAGGGGTGCCACCAGGATGCATAGGGGTGTGTTGAGCCGTCGAAATGTCAAGGGTGGGAGTTGGATAGGGGAGGAGGAAGAAAGGGAGTTTTTTAGAAATATATATGGGTATTGAGATAAATGACATATGCTGTGGGCCTAGAACCTTCTTCTGCTGCTGCGGCGTCTTCCAGGATGCGGGCGGTCGATGTTTTTCTGTTGCAATTAGCATATTATAATTTTGGGTTGAAGATGACGCACCTGCCACCACCTCCTCTTGGTTTACCACCCACTACCTTACCTCTCATCCTTGTTACACTCGTCATCGGCCCAGATTCAACATTGGGACTACAGATGTGAAGGTGAGTAAGTTGCAGGAAGGGTGTCAAGGTACTTACCTTTCAGCTGTCTCGGTTACTTTTGGGCGCTTTTTCTCCTTGACCGAGATGGTAGAAAGCGCCCGGCTTCTCTTGCTGGGAGTCTCGGTGGCAGGCTTCTGGGACGAGCGTGTGCTGGGCATTGTAGTGCTGGAGTGATGTGTGATTGATAATGTGATAGCACACAGCCACTACGCTGAAAGTCACATGACCAACACGTGACAATCAACAATGCATGCGTTGCGCATTGTGTAGCGTGTCACACAGGCATCATGTGTGTGTGACATGCTGTATAGCTGGAGTGATGCGTGATTGATAATGTGATAGCGCACAGCCACTACGCTGAAAGTCACATGACCAACACATGACAATCAACAATGCACGCATTGCGCATTGTGTAGCGTGTCACACAGGCATCACGTGTGTGTGACATGCTGTATATATATACACACAGCCAAACCCACCTGAGCTCAGACACTCGTACTCCATTCAGAGTCTGAGTTCAGTCTGAGTAGGCCAGTCCAAGGACTGCTCGGATTTTTCCGAGCTTGGCTCGGACTCAGTTTGGACTCAGTTTGGACTGAGCTCAGATTGAGCTCGGAATCTGAGTTGCTCATTTGGTGGTACATCTGCCAAATTCTGCAGCTCGGAATTGGAGCTCGGAATCCGAGCAGAGTCCGAGCAGTCCGAGTACTGAGCTCGGATTGAGCTTGGACTCCAAGCATCTTAGGTGGGGGAGAGTAAAGCGCTCACATCAGTATAGATTTACTACACTATTCAAATAACAGTAATGTAAGCTATATATCTGCTTCATCATTTTCTTCATTGTCTGTTTCCTGATCTTCCCTCTCATCATCTTGTTCCTTTTTTGTATTTGATAGCTGTCTCTGGAGTACATATTTTGCATGGTAAAAGATCATGAAATGCAGGAACCAGTCAAAGTTCCCAGCAGTCATCCTTCTCAGTATTTGTTCAAAGCCACCCAACCATGCATTAAGTTGCTCACAAGCTTGTGTATTGAATGCATGTTTATAGTACAACTATCCTTGTCTGCAATGACCAGATTAGGTGCAGATCCATTTGAAGCAGCAGGATTGCACAAAGTTTGGCATAATTCATCATCAACATGGTGATTAATATAGTGGTATAAGTCCACTATAAACCTTGTTGTTGCCTTCCATTCCTCCCATCTCCCATTTATTAGGCAACTATGTAGCACCATGCATGCCTTGTCAATGCAAACATAGTCAGGCCTGGACTCTAATGTGGGATAAACACTTTCCAAGAATTTCATAATATTTTTGGGGGACTCAGATTTTGGAAACTTGTTCCATGCAATGACAACTCCACAAGGACCACATATAGTTTCAACACACGTTCAGAATAGCTTCCTGTGCATGTTCTCACTCTTCTTCATTTCCCACAGAATGACCACTTTCTGTATGAGTGCCCACACTATACTAAACTTTCCCATAGCCAATTTAACCCCCCACAGGCCAACTTCAAGTATGAATTCCCACACTAGACTCAATTTTCCCACAGTCAAATTAACTTCCTACACCAAACCAACTTCTCACCCATTTTCATTAACAGACATGCAACTTCCAACACAGGAAAATGAAAGGTCTTCACAACTGCCATACCAGCATCTGGTGATCATCATGGTTTGAGTTCTGGGTTCCTGTCTCATTCATCAATTGACATCCAATTTCCAACACAGAAAAAATAAAAGGGGTGTTCTATTTTGTTTACTAAGTGACAGTGTAAATATATCGACCTGAATATACCACCATGACTGAGCCACGGTGGTCTAATGGCAGTGATGGTGTGGTGAGTGGACAGCATAGGCAATGTGGCAGGTGGTAGGATGGGCATTGGGTGTCCTGGGGCAAGGTTGGTGGTGGAAAAGTGCATGATGGTGGTGAGGTGTGTGGTGTGTTGTGAGTGGCCAGGTAATATCATTGCTGACTAATTGATCAGGTGATTAGTTTCAGCCAGTCTCAGCCAAGGTAGTAAAGTGGATTTTTATTTTATTTTAATTTTATTTAAATAATGTACAATCAGTTGTATTTATACAGTTATTGATACATTTATTCACTGTGGGACAATGAGGTAGGGTAGCAGAAACAAGGGCAAGAGATGAGAGGGTGAGAGGGCAACAGGGCAACAGGGTGAGGGCAACAGGGTGAGGCAACAGGCAACAGGGCAACAGGCAACAGGGCAAGAGGGTGAGGGTGAGAGACATCAGAGTGAGAGGGTGAGAGGCGAGAGGGTGAGAGGCGAGAGGGCAGTAAACAGGCGAGGGTGAGAGGGTGAGAGGGCGAACAGGCGATAGGCGAGAGGGCGAATGGGCGAGAGGGCAAGGGGCGACAGGTGAGAGGGGGATGGGCAAACGGGCAAACGGGCAAACGGGCAAGAGGCGAGAGGGCAAGGCGAGAGGACAAGGCGAGAGGGCAAACGAGCAAGGGGGGAGAGGGCAAACGGCAAGAGGGCAAACAAGCGAGGAGGGGAGAGGGCGAACGGCAAGAGGGCAAGGCGAGAGGGCGAACGGGCAAGAGGAGGAGAGGGCAAGAGGGCGAGAGGGGAGAGGGCAAACAGCGAGAGGGCAAACGGGCAAACGGGCGAGAGGCGAGAGGGCAAGGCGAATGAGCGAGAGGGCAAACGGGCAAGGTGAATGAGCGAGAGGGGGAGAGGGCGAACGCGAGAGGGCGAACGGGCGAACAGGCGAGAGGCGAGAGGGCAAGGTGAACGAGCGAGAGGGGGAGTGGGCGAACGGCGAGAGGGCAAGGTGAACGAGCGAGAGGGGGAGTGGGCGAACGGCGAGAGGGCAAGGTGAATGAGCGAGAGGGGGAGAGGGCGAACGCGCAAACGGGCAAGAGGCGAGAGGGCAAGGCAAACGAGCAAGAGGGGAGAGGGCGAACGGCGAGAGGGCAAGGTGAACGGGCGAGAGAGTGAGAGGGCGAACGGGAGAGGTGGGTGTGGTAGGACTGGGTGGTGAGTGGAGGGGGTTCATCGTGGGCGTGGTGTTGAAACGGATGTAATCCGTTACACACACGATGTGTTCCACACTGTGGAAACATCTCGGATCTATCCGATCTTATCTTGGATGGGACCGATCTTATCTAATCTGTCATATAATCAATGTTTGTACATGTGGACATAATTATAGAGTTCACTGCTATTAATATCTTGACAGATATTATAGAGTTAGACAGATATTATAGAGTTTGACATGTGTCAAACTCAGACAATAGCGCACCATGTGCATGACTGTGCAAAGCTGTGTTCCACACAGCTATTGACACAGCAATGACTGTGCATTAGCAAGCACAATAGAAATGATCAGTCAGCGCTACTAATATTGCTGACATCAGACCAGTAGATAGACTGTATAAATACCTCAGTACTTAGACGTCAATCTATATCCTCTGCTCTACTAAGTGATCGCTCTACAGCGGACTTAAGTGACTACTACAGCTACCAGTAAGTGTTAACTTACTCAGCTCTACTATTCTGCTGCGCTCCTGTCGGTTGTTGCTTCGACAGGTTATGGGCCCCGTCTGCTTGCAGACCTGATGGCTGACCTATGACATCATTTCGCTTATAAGCGAAGTGGCTGTGCGCACCATGCTGTCATTGCACAGGAGATAGCGTCACCCGCTTTTGGTACTCACCAAACAGGAAATTAGGTTTGTTAGTAGTGCTCGTAGCTGTACAATATTGTAATCACCGTCATGATTGCTGACGTAACCCCGGGAACTCACCGGTAATATGAGTATGCCTCGATCTTGACAGAGATCTGCAGGCACCACTGGAGAGGTGTGAGAATAATACTAGTATGGCAAACTATACAGCCCGGGTTTCTGTGTTACCCCGGTCAATACCAAAACCATAATTCCGGATCTGTTGATTTTATCCAGATCTGGGCCGGATGGTGAATTCCGGCTTATCAACATTCTCCGGATTTAGGGCCGTCTATGACAGATAAAGATCGGATCGGGTTCTGTCCCGTCCCCGATCAAAAGGCTTCGCGCCCCCTATTGGCCATGAATAATTAAGCGCTTATATCAATATATGGGTTTTCGTCCCATTGTTCCGATTATATTATGTAATTATTCTGTATAAGGGTCGGCTGCTTGGACTTTGTTCCATGGTACACGCAGACCAGCGGCAGGCACGAGCTTAGCTTCCTGCTTAGAAATAGGATCGCTCCTTAGCGGCACTAGTACATTTCTAAAAATAGTTACATAGTGATGGATTTTCGCTGTCAGGGAATTTGATGGAGCCCTGAAGCACTCCTGAAAAGGCTGGATCCCTTTTCTGGCGATGAATGAGAAGCCAAAAGCGAGTCTCAAGTCTCTGTCATGGGATCTATCTGTGTCCCATAACCGGAAGTCATGACAAAAAGCGCCAGCCTCTGCTATATTTAGAAAGTAGAGCTGACACACTTTTTTCAGACTTCAAACCAAACCAAACCAACTCTCACCGTATTTTTGAAATATATAAAATGTCTTTTGTCAACAACGTTGCCTCTTCCTCCTCCGCCGCCGCCATTGCCAAATCTGGCAATAACTCGTCCTCTTCCCCGTCTTCTGCCAAATCTGCAATTCTGCCGGTTTCGGCAATCAAGTTGGCAACCCTGCCAACTCCGGCAACTCTGTGGTCTCCACAGATCTGTTTTTAAGTTCCAAATCTGGGAACTCTGGTTGGAAGATTGGGTATGGGGATCTTTTCCCTGAAGACGTAATTGATGTTGATGTTGTCACCAACAATGCCAACAGGCCTTTCTTTGGCTTAGAAGCTGATAAAAAAGGCAAGAAGGTGATTGCCCAATTTAATTAGGCAAAATCACTACGTCTAATATCTTACGCAAGCGCGATGTTGGCCATCAGGCCAAAAATATCCGCTCGCCTAGCTCCACATCTCCGGCAATCCCGGAGACCCCTTAAAGTGAAGACTCCGTCTTCACTCCCTTCCTTACGCACACCGTCCTCATCATCCTCCCTGTTATCAAACAGGAATCTGTAACCCCGCCTCTTGGTAGCCTATGGATACCAGTGTCTCACAAAAAGAGCGTGGGGAAAACACGAGTTACAGGCAGTGGGCCAAATCAAAGCATTGACTCAGATACTAGACAACAGCGTCTTAGAAGACAGTCAATTAGAGTTGGCCCAACATCGTGAGGCACAAGAGAAAGCGGCGCTGGCCCGCTATCAAATACAGCAACAGGATCACATGCGCAAAATGGCACAGATATAGGGAAATCGACTCGTCGATTCAGGCAGATTCGGGAAAAATATGTAAACCCGAATCCAGTGCAATTTGGCACTGAACCCCTGTTCAAATCTGAACAGGTAAGGCCACCAACACCTTTTTCCACGTCTAGGCAATGTGGAGAATAGGTCCCCTGTTCCTGTGCCTGGACCATCTAGGTCCAATTTTGCAGCCATTGCTAAAAATGGCTTGAAAAATGTGCGTGGCCCCTTAGACTCCAAAAGGCGAATAATCCTAATCTGGTATATTCCCTACCTGTTGAAGAATAGGAAAGAAGACATGAGCAGTGGCTCAAGTCGTTTGGAGCAAGGACGGTCACCGATGCGTCGAAGTGGGAGATTGACCCGCTTCCGGTACCATCCTCTGGGGGAACCAGGAAGGAGAGACGCAAGGGAGACATGATGGGAAACCATCATATAAAGATATTAAGGAGTGGCAAGCAATGCCAAAACCTTTGTAAATATGGGCATCATGCCTAATAAAATTCGTGTAGTCAAACAAAGACGAAGTGACTCCACCATTCACTATAAAAGACTACGAGAATTACATGATGCACATGATCTAGTGGAGGACGCTCGAATCATGATGAGTAACCATCAAGATACAATCAAAGATATAGCTGGCACTGTTAAAAAAGTAGTAAAAACATGTGATGTCTTGATGAGTCATAATGACAAGTTAAGACATGATCTCAAAGAAACACATGAGATCATCGAATCACAAGAACAGGCCAACTTTGAGCGTATAGATCATATACGAAAAAATACAAAGGTTAAACTTGCAATTAATAAATTGCAAAAAGAGGTGGATGAGCAAAGAATTCGTGCAGAAAATGCAGAATCTTGGCTCTCCAAGGAATCTGACAAACAAAAATTGGCTCATGAAAAGAAAAGAGCTAAGAAACAACGTCAGAAGGAAAATCGGTTAAAATTGAAACCGATAATATCCAAATCACTGCTAGATCAAAAGAACCTAGAAATAGAATTCCTACTCATGATGAGTTAAAGGAATCAAAGGATCAAACCTTTGAAGATCTACTTTATGGTTCTGATAATTCTCATTGGGAGTTATCTGATGATGAGAATGAAACATTCCTAGCTGCTCAAAAGGATCACCCATTAGAGAAGGGTGAATTCATTAGAATACAATCAACGAATAGAGTGTTGACTCACACACATCAGAAACCTATCTGGAAAAGACCAGGTTTCTGCTATTTGGCAGCAGTTAAATTAAGAGGACTGCCTAAATATGTGTGGAAGGCATATCCTACTATTAAGGAGATGTCTGAAATGAGCCATAGTCTTCGTAAAGACGTTGGCTTCACTCTAGTTGAGCAGCAGAATGGGCATTTCCATCTCACATTGTCCACAAAAGGAAAATATGGCTGGGCAAATATTGATAAAATTGCTCAAACAAATAAAAGCCATTATCCTGTTGGTGTGGACAACAGTGACAAGGATAGAGTTCCCATATTAAAAGGTTCCAGTAATTGGAATACTTGGGAACGATTAATGAAGGCTATGCTCCAATCAAAATCTGTATGGCAATATGTGAATGGAGGCATTACACATAATGTATATACAGCTGCAGACCAGGAAAAAATGAATGCACCCAGTGTAACAGCTGCACAAGTGTCAGCACTTAGCCAGAAATGGAAGTTACACTTAGAGTGGCTAGAAAATGACAATAAAGCAAATGGCTTAATATCACTCCATTTGCCCAGTTCTCTTAAGTTATATACAAAAGAGACGTCAAAAGCCACCTGGGATGCACTTGTTGCTGCATTTGCAAAGCCTGGAGCAGTAGCCGTATTTAATATTTATAAAAAGACAAAAACTTGGGAATTCTCGAAAGGGAAAAGTCCTGCAGAATCAGTCCATGAATTAATGGAACTCTGGGCTGAAATGGATCAGAATGGAAAGAAATTTGATGATGATTTCCAATATATGGAAGTCTTAGATCAATTACCATCATCCTGGGATTCATTCAAGACTTATGTCCTCCTTAAAATGACACTAGGAGAGACTAAGTTAAAAGATCTCATTCCTGAGATAGAGAATGAATGGCAGTGTTGTAAAGCTGACTCAGGAAATCCATCTGCAAATTTTGTTCAAAGGAGTGGAAACAAATTCTCTAAAGGCAAAAAACCTTATAAGAAACCTGGATTTACACCCAGGGTAAATATGCCTAAAGGGAAATATGTCCCAAATAATGCGCAAGCAGGTCCTAGTAATAGACCTGCTTATGTACCTCCTGGAAACAAAAGAGGACCTAACTGGGAGTCTAATAAGCAACATAGAGATAATAGGAAGAGAAAACTTAATCTCCTATCTATGGCTGCTAATGCTCCTGGAGAATTATCCAAGAGGGATAAAGCGGATCTTAGAAAATTCGCTAACATGGTTATATTTGATAACCATGATATGGAAGTGGATGTTCCACAACCTTCTTCTTCAAAATTGGCCGATAGAATCGGACCAAACATTAACAAAGTCGATTCTGAAACATTAAAAATAATAAAAAGAATCAAAGATCTTAAAGGAAAAGGAAAAGATCTTATAGAAGAAGACTTTGTTGATGCATCTATACCTATAGCTAGGATAGATGATGAAGAAATTTCTCATAATGAGAAAGGAGTTGAGGAAAAATCTATTAATGAAATAGATAACGGTTATCGGGACGAGTATGTTCTTCTCACTAACCAGGATACAAGTACTGATTATAAATCAGATATGATCCTGAAGAAACCTACAATGAATACTATGATGATGACTTCTATGCAGATGATGGAAGAATGTAACCATCATAGAAATCACCATAGTAATGGTAAGTTTGTAGGTAGCAGATGTAAAAGTAGCCTAATAGCTGCTAATGTAATGAAATCTGCACTGTATAAAAGTGAGAATTTAGAACAAGAATATTGGATTATAGACTCTGGTGCATCTGTGCACATTACTAATAACAAAAATGATTTTGTTGAGTATAATCCATATTCTGAACCTGAAGAAATGAAAACAGCAGATTCTAAATCAGCTGCTCTTATATTAGGTCAAGGAACCATGTTCCTCACCTTTAAAAATCCCAAAGGACAGAGACATACCACTAAATTGGAAGTGTGTTATATGCCAAAAGCTTCTCATAAACTTATTTCATCGGGACAATTAAAAATCGCTGGTTACGTCGAATCATCTAACAGTGATCAGACAGTATTTTCTTATAAAGGAAATAATTCAATAATTGCTAGACCTAAAAATCGGTTTGAACCGATTCATTGGGCAGAAGTGATTATTGATAAAAGAATGAACAAATTAGTCAACTTGGCTGATTTTACCACCTGGCATAATTGTATGGCTCATGCAAACAAAAATGTAATTAAAAATAGAGCCAAAATACTGAAGGCTTTGATAGTAAAATCAAAATACCTTCAGATATCCCTATTTGTTCAGGATGTGCACAAGGAAAGATGCATAATAAATCTTATCCGACTTCACAAACTCGTTCAAAACAACCCTTAGAGTTGTTACATGCTGATTTGCTTGAATTTCCACAAGAATCATACCATCGTAAAAAATGGTGTTTAATGATTCTTGATGACTATTCTTCATATGCCTTCTTGGCATTCCTACAATCAAAATCAGAAATGTTTCAAAACTTTAAAGACTTTGTTACACTGTTTGAAAATCAAACAGGAAGAAAAGTCAGACGTTTCAGATCGGATCGAGGGGGAGAGTTTAAATCAAATGAATTTGATCTATTCTTAAAGCAAAAAGGCATATTACGTGAACAAGTGCACCATACATCCACCAACAAAATGGTCGTGCAGAAAGATTAAATAATACCATATTGGAAAAAGCAGAAAGTATGAGACTCCATGCACAATGTCCAAAATTGTGGTGGGAGTTTGCAATGGAAACTGCTATCCATACATATAATCGCACACCATTAAAAAGAACAAAATGGATGACTCCATATGAAAATTTTATAACAAAAAGCCAGAAGTTCATTACTTTAAAACATTTGGATGTTTAGCATGGGTTTTCTTACCAAAAGAAATTAGACCAAATAAGCTTATGCCAAGAGCTGAAGCCATGACATTCATTGGATATAAAATGGCTCAAAAGCTTATAAATTCATGCAAAACAATAACTCCATATTTGTTGGTGTTCAATCATTATTTGATGAACATATATTTCCTAGAGCCAAAATAGAAGGCCAAAATGAGAGACTATTTAAACGTCCACCAGGTATTGAAACTTGGGATAATGAAGAAGGACAAATCTGATTCCAATTCCCACATACACCATGGTCGTCACTCATATGATAGTGACAGTGATGATGATACCCAAGGATAAAAGAAACAATTATTATCATAAAAATCATGATACTACATTTGATGGAAACAGCAGTCCATCTCGTGATAATGATAATGATAAAGGGCTACCAGATTCAGATATGACTCCTGATAAGGAAAATCAGGATAATATAGAACCAAATCTGAATCGGACAATTACACCTCTGAATGAACAACAAATATCCCCAAAGATCGACATGGAGATAAATGTTCAGAGAAAGGAAAATCTAGACGAGATGAGAGATTTGATGAAACTCTCAGAAGGACTTCCCGAATTAAAAAACCAAAATTCTTGTCTGACAATTTTTATGGACGAAAATCCCATTCAGACAGAAAAAGAATCTAAGTCAGAATGGGAGAAAAGAGTTTTTGGGAAGGCAAAGGAAGGCTTAGACCTATCCTTAGTCCTTCAACTTCACGAAAAGCACTAGAAAATCCATTAAAACAAATAGAAATGGATTTACAAATGGATGAACCTTCTAGTTCAGGATCAGAAACAGACAATTATAAAACTCCGTCTAATATCTGGATCTGACAAAGAAGAATCAGAAAAAGAAATCAGACCAATTTCAGGTGGTGAATCTATTCCAGATTTGAACCAACCGAAATCTGATGATGAAGATCCATTTGGTGACTCAAGTGAGATGAGATAAATAAACATCTCAGATCTAAGTCACCTAGTGACAATCTCGTCAACTTTATACTAAATTGCATAAAGAAGGAGGAAATAAATTTGTTAACTACCTTCTATCAAAGCCATAAGTCCAAATTATTCCAAAAATGTGGATCAATGGACATATAGAGATGCATATAAATTAAAAGCATCTAATCCCAAAGAATGGGATGAATGGCATAATGCAATGACAGAAGAAATTAAAGCCCTTCAAGACCGTGACGTATGGGAATTAGTACCATGTCCTAAAAACAGAAAACCTGTGAAATGTAGATGGGTTTATGCTGTTAAAAGTGATGGTCGAAAACGTGCTCGACTAGTTGCTAAAGGATTTTCACAAATACCTGGAGTTGATTATGATGATACATTCTCACCAGTTGCACGATTTGAAACTGTGAGACTCCTCATGGCTACAGCAGCGCTAGAGAAATTGGGAAATTGAAGCGCTAGATGTAAAGACAGCGTTCCTATATGGAGACTTAGAAGAAAACATATATATGGAACAGCCAGAAGGATTTATCATCAAAGGACAAGAGCACAAAGTCTATAAGCTCAAAAAGGCCTTATATGGATTGAACAAGCTTCTCTAGCTTGGAACAAAAAGCAAATGAAAGTCTACGAGAATTAGGCTTTGGATGATGTCTTACAGACACAGGAGTCTATGTTTGCTATAGACAAAAATCAATAATAGTAGCAATACTATATGTTGATGATGTGTTATTCATGGGTGATAATAGAAAATTACTCATGGAAATAAAACACAAATTCATGACTAAATGGGAATGTAGAGATTTAGGACCCATTTCTGAATATCTTGGAATGAAAATAGTCCGAGATAGGAAAAGAAAATTGATAACCCTTGATCAAATTAACTATGCAAAGAAAATAGTTAAAAGATTTGGTCAAGAAGATTCTAAACCTGTTCGCACACCATTACCAGCAGGATACATACCTACAGCAAATGAAGGTTCTGCAACTCCTCAAGAAAGGAGTTACTATCAATCAATTATTGGATCCTTATTATATCTTACACTTGGCACAAGATATGATATACTCAAGCAGTAATCATGATGTCACAATTCATGGTTAATCCTTCAAAAGAACATATTACTAAAGCCTTATATATCATTAAATATGTTAATTCCACTATAAATGGAAAAATAACATATGATGGCTTTAACAAAGAAGGACTTAATGCTTATTATGCTGATGCTGATTGGGCTGTCACACGCAAATCAGTAACGGGTAATCTAGTTCTATTAGCAGGAGCTCCAATTAGCTGGATTTCAAGAAAGCAAAAAACAGTTGCTTTGTCATCCACTGAAGCTGAATACATGAGCTTGTCAGATTGTTCTAGACAAATCATGTGGATTAAATCCTTATTCAAAGAACTGGGATTTAATGTTGGAGCTATTGATCTTAATGTTGATAATAGAGGATCAATATTCTTGGCAAAGAATCCAGCTCAAGAACATAGAACAAAACATATTGATATTCGTTATCATTATGTTAGAGAACGTGTTGAGGATAAAGATATCAACATTCAATATGTTCCCACAAATAATCAATTAGCTGATATCTTAACAAAAAATTTGACTTGGCAAAAGTTCAAAGAGTTAAGAGATAAAATTGGCATTGAGATCCTCAATGAGGGGGGAGTGTTGAAATGGATGTAATCCGTTACACACACGATGTGTTCCGCACCGTGGGAAACATCTCGGATCTATCCGATCTTATCTTGGATGGGACCGATCTTATCTAATCTGTCATATAATCAATGTTTGTACATGTGGACATAATTATAGAGTTCACTGCTATTAATATCTTGACAGATATTATAGAGTTAGACAGATATTATAGAGTTTGACATGTGTCAAACTCAGACAATAGCACACCATGTGCATGACTGTGCAAAGCTGTGTTCCACACAGCTATTGACACAGCAATGACTGTGCATTAGCAAGCACAATAGAAATGATCAGTCAGCGCTACTAATATTGCTGACATCAGACCAGTAGATAGACTGTATAAATACCTCAGTACTTAGACGTCAATCTATATCCTCTGCTCTACTAAGTGATCGCTCTACAGCGGACTTAAGTGACTACTACAGCTACCAGTAAGTGTTAACTTACTCAGCTCTACTATTCTGCTGCGCTCCTGTCGGTTGTTGCTTCGACACGTGGTTGTTGGGGAGCGGTGGTAGGTGCGTTGGTAGATGGTGGAGACGACGGGCGTCAGCGGTGTCTTGGGCAGGTGACAGATCACGTGTGACACGTCACATTGAATCAACGGCGCGTCGTGCGCGCGTTTGACCGTTCACATGACTGAATAGCCCAGCATATATAGCTGGGCTTGTTCAGCGACGGGACTCCCCAGGACTCCCGGGACCTTGGGCTCCCAGGAATCCCAGGAATGCCTGGGGCATGGCCAGGACTCCCTGTAGGGTCCTGGTCGAGTCCCAGGTTTTTTTGGCAGCGAAAATGGGTTTTGCCAGCCACCAGCCAGTCCCGGGACTGAGCCAGGAGTCCAGTGGGACTATGTGGGGCACCGTAAAGAGCTCCATATTTGGCAGAATTCAAGTATACCCTGTCATATCTATCTTGAACTTGGGTAGTGACTCTTTCATGGTCAGCATAATAGACTGTCCTGCAATCTGGACAGAAACCACTTAACAGAGGCACTTGCTCATATGAAACAAAGCCTTTAACCAGAGTGACCAAAGGAATGTCTTTTGATTTAGTATGCTGCAGCAATGCCCTGGGATTACAGCTCATTGTCTCACAGACAACTGAGTCTGGACAAATGACATGTACTGGGGATATATCTTTATGTGAGACTGCCTTCAATTTCCCCTGGAATTCCCTTTACTACTATAAGGATGCAGTTTCAGTAGTTTAGCAAGTGAATCAAGCTTCAAACATAATTTGGTGTTGAATCTTTCATGGTCATCATTCACTTCATCTCCTAGCAAAATTGGTTTGCCATCTAGTCTTTGGAGTATTGCATGTGACAGACATTTCATCCAACTGGTGATGGTAGTGGATACCTCCCCTCATACTGTGGCCTTTGTTGGCGTGCATGGAGACTGATAAGGGTTGTATTTTCAGTGATGGAAAATAGAATCATGAGTACTGTTGATAGAGATATTGCAGAATCAAAATTAGATTCAACAAATTTGCAGAAGGTCTGGAATGGTATGTCTGGAAAAGCCTGCTCTGGTTTTGCTGAAACCATTGGAATCAAGGTAATCATCCACAGACACAGAAACCAACTGGATAGTCCATTCAAGAGCCATAAGACAAACATGGAGATACTACAAAATTTACAACTACACATGATCTTGGATGACAGAGAGCTTACTTCTTTGATTTCTTGCTCCCTTTCTTCTGGTTGGATCCTCCATCATCATCTGCTCCCTTTTGCTGCTTCTTCTTCCTTTGCTAGCTGCCCTCTCATCCTGCTTCTCAAAATATCCTTTCAAATCCATAAAGTTGTATCCATTTTGCTTTGTGTAACCCCACACTGTCAAGTCATCAGGAGCTCCTTCTCCTCCTTCCAACCATTCCTGCATCATTGGATAATCAGGCACCTTTGCTAACTTTTTGACATGTGAGTGCCACATGGAAGGGGAGACAAACAATTTGACAATGTCTGTCAAATTGGGTTTCCTCTGTGCAGGCCATTGCCCCTTTGAAGTCATGTCATCCACTGTATGTTGTGCCTGCAAACAGGCCTTGTACTTTTGATAGTAAGCCTTTAAAGATGTGTCATCTTTATCAGTCAGATGACCAGGGATGTTCAATATGGCAACAAGTTCTGCAGGAGATAATTGAGCAGGAAATCCTCCAGAGGTCAAAGAGACACTGGAAGCTGCTGAAACACTGTGACTGGCAAGGTTAGTACCAAAGGTGGTTCCAGAAGGAATTTCCTCCTGCAGCATGTAAGTTCAAGTCAAACAGTGTGAAATGAAAGACTTACAGCACACAGAGAGATAACATGTCTACCCTCAACAACTGACCATTCTATCTTTTCCTCATCTGCAATGCATCCTCATACCTACCTTTAATCACCCAATCCCCATCTTCACAGACATAAATCCTCTGGTTTAACTCTACACCATTGTTAATGTATGACAATAGTAAAATGGGACAGCAATGGCACTTAGTGCCCACAGGAGAATATTTCCTGGACAAATGTTTGAGTACTGGTATAATGGATGGAGTCACATCAGTTTTGAGGACCATGGTTGGCTTGGGGTCAGTGGCAATGTCAACACAGGACTTGTAGACTTTAACCAAGCCTTGAGCTTGGATCCTGTCCTCCATGATGTCTTCAGCATCAGCAAAATTAAAGAAATTTCCAGTTGCCCTGCCCCTGATGATTCCCCCAATGGTCCTAGAAGAACCTTCCAATGGTAGCTCCTCTCCTTCATTTGTCTTGTTCAAATCATCCTAGAAAAGGATGAGGACACTGTTGGCATGTCTTAATATTTACTTGCCTCCCCACATTGCCAGATTCATTATCCTTCATCAGTCAGTGATTTGAAAATGGAATGAAGGAAAGGACAAACCTGATTTACCTCCTGATCTCCAGTCTCTTCACCTTCATTGACCTCTTGATCTCCAGCTTCTTCATCTTCATGAATTTCCTGTTGCTTGGTTAGACTTTGGCTCAAGAAATAATTTGTGATACCTCACCTCTCCCTCATGGTCACCACCTTCACTTTTATCACCAATGTCAGTCTCATTACCCTTGTTTGTCTTTGCTCTTGAGTTATTTTACAAACAGTCCAAAAGCACCAAACATTGAATCACTTTTTTGAGTCACTGTAGCTAGTAGTGTTTCTACCCAGCTAATGTCCTGGTTGCAGTCAATGGCAGGTTGTCTTGGACCCGCCTTTCCTTGCCAGTACTCTGCATTGCTAGATAGCTTTTCAGCATCATCTTGTGCAAGCCCCTTGTAGTATCGGCTTGTACGTGCCAATATTTCTTCTGGGGTGATTAGCAATGTACCATCCTCAGCCTTAACCAGGATGACACCTTTAACCTGAGTACTAGTCACAGCATTGTTGGCTTCCCATCAATAGAAAGCTCTCATTTCATGCTCTCAAAAGAGTTTGGTGACTCGATTAACTTCCTTATCTCTAAGTTGTCTTTCATGCTTTTGCACACTGTGCTTAGCTTCCTTTCGGGCAGTCTCATATTGTTCATATGTGTGTACTGCTCTCCCATCACCAGCTCTGGCCAGTGCTTTCCACTTTCGTCGCAATTTGGCCAGTTTTTTAATCTGTTTTCTAAGGGACTGGTTGAGTTTGTAGACTCTACCTGGGAGTTGTTGTTTAATGCATTTGTCTAATGCAATATCATTGACTGTCTTAGAGAACTGTTTGGCTGCCTCATCCAATCCCTCCACATCTGGGATGTCCATGACTGGGAGAGCAGCCCATCTATTACTATGGACAATGAGATGCCCATGTCCCTTCACTAGGTCTGTTTCAAAATGAAATCTAGGTGGGGCTAAAATCTTTTCTTCCTCAGGCTGTTTGCGCAGTTTTGCTAGGAGCGGGTAATGATCACTGTCTTTAATGGGACTGATTTTCCTGTTGCATACCACTGTTGCATGCCGGAGTCTGTCTCCTGCAGAGGGTGATACCACAATGGAGTCAATGTCTGACCCATGGGCAGCCCTCCTATGGAAGGTGAGTCCTGATCCTTTAATTGTAAGACAGGACAGACCAGTTTTCCTAGTCTTTATCCTGTCTTCCAGGATGTGACACCTCATATTGAAATCACCCAACATTACAATCCTGGCATCTGGCTCCTTTTGAACTATCTTTTTGTGTTCTGCAAGGAGTTGTTTCATACAGTGTTCTATGTCCTCAATGATTACCACCAGAGGGTAGGTACACTGCCATGATATGCCAAGGCTTCCTTTCCTCAATTCCCATCACTCATATATGAATGAGGAAATCATTCTCAGTAGAGCCCACCTGGTATGCTGTCCAAGATCTATGGACTAGTAGGGCTTGGCCACAAAATGTGGATGTCTTAGATCTCTGGAACACCTCATAATCTGGCACTTGCAACTGGTACTTGTAGTCATCCATCAGTGTCTCCTGCACTGCAACAACTCCAAGCCGTTGTCTTTGTATGAAATCAATAAATTCCATTTTTTCCAATCAAACCATTCACATTGAATGTGCCTAGTCCAACTGGTTTGAAGGGCAACTTGTCTTCCCTATATCTAGGAAGCTCAGGCTGTCTGTCCCTCCATGGTCTCCAGAAATCCAATTGCCATCTCTTTGTGTACCTGTTAGGTGTCCACACTTCAGGTAGCAATTGTAATGGATACTTGTAATCAACACTTGTACCAAGCCGTCTTTGGTTAGATGTCATGTACAGTGCCTGTTTTAGTTTAGCTGCTGTGGCTGCTTCAACCCAGAAGTCCATTCTAGGACGCCCATTAGGTTGTAGGACAGCCTCTACACGGGCCACATGACTGGACAGTTCTTCTGTCATACAATCTTTCATCACAGTCCAGAATTCTCGTTTAGTAATGTGTCCAATGTTGAACATACAGAATCTCACTTGACCTTTAAGTGCCCTTGTTAGTGGGACTGGCAGGCTCTCTATGTGATCAGCTAGGTCTGTATGTCCATAGAATGAGAGGTCATCATCACTTGAGGGCTCAGAGTCACCCTCATATCCATTATTAGTGAATGCCTCCATTGTTATACCCCTTTCCTGCTGTTCTGCTATGGTCAGCAGAAGGGCCATATCTGGAGCAACTCTTTCACCAGTGAGTTGTTCAGTTTGGAACAATGCTTTTCTTTTGTGCTCAACCCAATTGGCTCCTTTACCAATGAAGGCATCAGGCCCTATTCTGTGTTGTTGCATTAGCATTAGATCTTGTCTTAGGCAGGTTGGGTGCACATATGGGACACCTCCCATATGCTTGTTCAAGAACCCCCTTGCATTTGCAGCTGTTTCAAAGATGGTGTGTTCCTCATTTACTTGTGGTACATCCCATCCTCTCTGCTGAATGTGCTGTATATTCCTCTCATTCACCAGGTCCTCAGCATAGCTGTTAGGACAAGCCCACACACAACCACAAGCCTCTCGGAGAAGAGTGAGGATAAGAGAATAGATTAGACACAGTAGACTAGTGACCTGGTGTAGAGGAAACTATCTAGAGTCTTAGAGACTCCTACCTACAACGCACCACCTTATATACCCCAACCATGGTCTGTGCACAGCAGCCTCATGCCCCTAGGGCTATGCACGTGCAGCAACGGAATCATAGCGACTATCTACGCCTTCCCACGATGCCCGTGTCCCCATTCGGTCCTTATTGTCTTCTTATCGGCACAGCCCCTGGCTGACTAACCGCTGACCTAACCGATGGGCACCTTGACATAGGGGTTGGCGCCTACAAGTCTTGTATACCTATGCGTCCATAGGGCCCCAGAGAAAATAGATAAAAATATGGAAAAGTCGCCAGAAAATCGTAAGGTCATAACATGACCCCCCCTTAAGACTTCACGTCCCGGGAAGTCAGTGCGAGGATATCGTCTTGGGAATTTTTGCAAGGTCTCTTGCAAACGCCCGATCCATGTCTGGTTCATCATAAATCAACTTGCAGTCGCCTTTCCACCGCTGCCAGTTCCGTTTCAGCTTTTCGAGGTATTCCCGCTCAAATTTGCCGTTCTCCCATCCAAACAGTCATTTGGGCACATCCACCAGTGTATGATTCTGCCACTGCCGGTATTCCATGTCCCGTACATTAACGAGCCTACGCAGAGCGCTAGGGTTTGCCTTGTGAAATTTCTGAACCTCCTTTTTAGCGTTATTGAGGTTCTCTGCGGGTTCCCAAGTGGATTCTTCTACAGGATAATTTTTCCACTTGACAAGGTATTCTAAGCGTCCACCGCCACGTCCACTGACTCGGCTGTCCATGACTTCTTCAACCTCGTATTCGTCGTCCTGCGATTCTTCCACCATTTGTAACTCTTTTCGTTGAGCTACCTTATCCTTTTGAGTGGGAAAAACAGGTTCCTTATACGGTTTGAGGTGAATCTTGTTGAACACATTATACACCTTCCATGAAGCCGGGATTTTCAACTGGTACGCGGATGCGCCAACCTTCTTGACAATCTCCAGGGGACCGACGAACTTGCCATCAAGCTTTTTTGTAGCGTGAATAGTAGGCAGATTTTCCGTGCTGAGATAAACTTTGTCGCCAGGTTTGTATTCTCGTGCTGGTGCCTTATTCTCATCATACCGCTTTTTCATAATTTCAGTGGTTTTATTCAGCGCCTCTGTTGCCTTGGCATGTACGTCCTCAACCTGCTTGGCAAGTTCCTCAACTGCTACGACCGTAGGTGTGTGTAAGGGATTCAGACCTTTGTTGGGATGGCGTCCATTGTTCATGAAAAATGGCGAGTACCCTGTTGACGCGTGCACCCGATCATTATGGCAGAATTGTGCTACTGCCAGCCAGTCACTCCAGTTATCCTGACGGTGATTCACAAACATGGTCAGGAATTCCTTGACTTCCTGATTAACATGCTCTGTTTGCCCATCTGTCTGTGGATGATATGCAGTAGACTGGTTTGCCTTGATGCCCAGCATTCTGTATAGATCATCCATGAATTTGGAAATGAACTGAGGTCCTCGGTCACTAATGACCTTCCTAGGAATTCCATGCTCCCGAAATATGTTGTCCCGAAATAAGACTGCCACTCCTTGTGAGGTAATGGTTGATGTTGTCGGCAGGAAATATGCCTTTTTGGTGAATCTATCCACTACCACCATAACCATGTCATTGCCTTTTGACTCTGGTAGAGGTCCAATCAGATCCATGGATACAATTTCCCAAGGTTCGGAAGGAATTTCATTTGGATGCAAGGGAGCCGCCCTGGCTTGTCGGTCTGGTTTAGCGCGTTGACATGTTTCACATCCCGGGATGTATTTTTCGATGTCTTTTCGCATATTTGGCCACCAATAGTCCCGTGTTATTAATTCCAGCGTTTTGACAACTCCAGAGTGTCCCCATGAGTGAATTAATCCAATCAATTCTCCTCTAAGTCGATTATTGGCGGGTATATAAATTCGCCCCTTCCATTGCACCAGTCCTTTATTAATGGTGTAGTCTGGGTCCCCTTTTTCCATCCTTCACTCACTTGCGACTCCATTGCCGTTTTGTCATCTTTGCAACATCTTTCAGGAGTTCCTCAATGGCTCGGTCATATCCAGGAGTCGTACAAATAGGTGTTCCTTTAGGAGAATGACTTCATTGTCATTTTGCCCCATTTGTGCCCAGCTCTTCGTGACAGTAAATTGGCCTTGGAGTTAGATTTGCCTGAACGATGTTTAATGACGAAGTTATATACTCCTGCAAGTCCGTAACCCATTGTGCTTGTCTTCGGTTTAGGTTCTGTGCTTTTCGGAGTATGTCAAATTTTGGTGATCCGTTAGGACTTCTATTATCTTTTGCACCCTTAAGATAATGGGACCATTCGTAAAATGCGTGCATCACCGCTAGCATTTCCTTGTCATGATCTCATAATTTCGTTCTGCATCATTGAGGGCCTTGGAAATGAAAGCCACCGGCCTCCATTGCTGATCTTTTCTCTTGCTGAGACAAAATTCCCCAATCGCAAAATCGGAGGCATCCTTCAACCCGAAACTGTCCTCATCGTCCGGAATTTTAAGTAAACTCCCTCGCCACAAGGTCTTTCAGTCCCTGAAAGGCCATAGACTGGATTTCCGTCCACAACCAGTCAACTTTGCCTGTTAGCTTAGTGAGTGGCTTAGCCACTTGTGCAATCCTTGTACAAAATGTCGGTAAAGAGTTGAGAAGAAAATTGCTGCAGCTCTTCATTACAGGTTGGTTCCGGCCAGGATGCAATTGCCTCAACCTTGCCTTTTTCCATACAATTGAATCATACTGATAACCAATCCTAAGAAGTCGATCTGCGGTTGGTCAAACCAACCTTTCCGGTTTCAGGGAAAGTTTATGACATTCAGTTTTGCCAGAATACGGTTCACGTGCTTGGTATGTTTTCCTGAGATTTTGAAAGACCAAAATATCATCCATGTAAATGACGACCCATCCTCCAGCGATTTCCTGTCGAAAGATGTCGTTCATCATGGTTTGGAATGTTGCTGGTGATTGGTTAAGCCAAAAACATGACCAAGGGTTCAAACAATCCGCGATTGTCCGGAAAGCGCTTTCCATTCGTCACCCTCCTTAATTCGGACGTTATTGTATCCCCATCGGATATCCATCTTTGAAAAGACCTTGGCTTGTGACAGTTTATCCACCAACTCCCCAATGAGTGGTAATGGGTATTGGTTTTTAATCGTCATGTTGTTCAACCGTCGGTAATCCTGAACCGGTCGCAACTTTCCGTCCTTTTTCTTAACAAAGAAGAATGGGGATGCCATGGGTGATTTACTGGGTTGAATGCGACCTGATTCCAAATTTTCCTTCAGAAATTCATCCAGTTGGGCCTGTTTGTTCCTATTCAGTGGATATATTTTACAATCCACTGCTTTTGATCCTGGTACTAATTCAATGGCATGATCCCAGGGGCGCCGCAGTGGAATTTTGTTACGACCTTACGATTTTCTGGCGACTTTTCTATATTTTTATCTATTTTCTCTGGGGCCCTATGGACGCATAGGTGTACAAGATTTGTAGGCGCCAACCCCTATGTCAAGGCGCCCATTGGTTAGGTCAGCGGTTAGTCAGCCAGGGGCTGTGCCGATAAGAAGACAATAAGAACCGGATGGGGACACGGGCATCGCGGGAAGGAGTAGATAGTCTCCATGGTTTCATTGCTGTGCACGCATAGCCCTAGGGGCATGAGGCTGCTGCGCACAGACCATGGTTGGGGTATATAAGGTGGTGCGTCATAGGTAGGAGTCTCTAAGACTCTAGATAGTTTGCTCTCACCCAGCTTACTAATCTACTGTGTCAATAAATCTCTTTTCTATCTCGTCTCAACGAGGCTTGTGGGTTGTGTGGGATTAGTCCTAACATAATCTAGAGTCTTTACTACCACACCCTTCGTCGTCTGACACAGCACCGAGCACGTCTTGCTTGCTGTCGCTCACAGCGTCGGAGCGATCCATAAAAAAATCTATTCGTCTGACAGGGCGCTCGTTGCACCACGAGACCGTCCTCAGCCTCGATCCGACAGTCAACAACGTGGTCACGACTGACTACGGGACCATTCTGTCTACACAAAGGTTCTGAACGAGAGTAACGGCGTGCTGGGTTGTGGACCAGGCAGGGTCGCCCCGGGCAGTTACATCAGGACTTTCAGAAAAGCGCAAGGAACGCGCGAAGACAATCATCTGTGGTGACCTGTATCAAGGCATACAGTCTCTGAATACCAATCACGTATCGGATCTATTGATCTGAGCACGAGGACATCAGAGTGAAGCGCCGGGCAGCACTGCTTTTGGTCTATTGGTGGAATTAAATTGAACATTTGAGTGTGGGTGCGTTATTGACCGCATCGGACAGTGGCTGTATTAGGAAGTACAGTTACGGAAGAACAGGCGACATCTCCCTACTTGGGACGTCTTATTACCTTTTGGAACAATCTTGGATCTGGGATCCAAAACTATGGAACTTTCGTTCAAATACGTATTGCCAAGGGCAGCAATGTCCTTGATGGAGATCGGAAACGCCTTCGATCTAGAATGGGCGACGGGGTGCCCTTTGCCCCGACAACGAACTAAGTCGGCCCAGCAGGTCGACTACCGACAAAACGATGCGCACGTCCGCGCATGGTACTACTGGCGTAAGGAGCAGCGCCGTTTAGAAAAGCTCAGGCTGCGTCGGGCAGCATACGAAAAACAAGTGCTCGAGGAGGCGGCCTTCCGGGAGCAAGAAGAAGCATGGGAAATCCTCATGCAAGAGAAGCGCGAGGCGCTACAACAAAAGCGGAAGTTCCAGCAGATGGAACGAGAACTGGAGGCTGATCGCCGAGTGCTCGAGCAGGTGCTTGAGCAGCTTATCGATCAACCAGACGTCAGGGAGGCGGTGTTTGATTCACCCTCCAATATGCTATTGCTACTCCAGGGGTTCAACGTGTTTACACTGAAACACAACGGGTTGGTCCTGATGGCCAAAGAAAGAAATAAATTGATGCATGCCTCAAATGGCAATATCAAAGTAAAGCACTCGGGCCGCATGACGCGGTATGCCCCTTATATGTACGAATGGAGAAAACAGCCATCAAGCACATCTCCGGTTACAGAACCAAATTTGTTGGAAAATCACACGGGTCCCGATAATGATGGAGTCATGCTCCCGGAATGGGATGACTTCATGGATCTGCACTTGGCCGATTGGGGAATTCGGACCAAAAAGGAATATACTGATCATTGGGTGGAGAACCAGGAAAAGGTTATATTGCCTGGGGTCCCGACGAATGAGGACCGTCCAAATTATCATTGGCGCAAACCAGGGTACTGCTACATGTACCTGTTCAAGCCAGAATACTATGATCTATATCATTGGCTGGCTTGGCCGACCGTTACAGAGATCACTTCCTGGAATACCGAGCTTCGAAATCTGTTCGCTCGCTTCAGCCTCCAGGATAACTGCCAACAGGACCGATTTCACGTGCTAGAGGAGTTCATGATTCGAATCGAGGACGGCGATGACATCTGGGACTGGGGCAGCATCGACGAGATGGTCGCAAGGGGCACTTACAATAAGCGAGCCCGATGGGGAGGAAAAGGCTTCTTTTGCCATAACAAGAAAAAGAAGAAGGCCCGATCTTACACTGGGTCAACCCTGTCAATCAAATGCGAGGGTGGTGACGCGGAGTTATCCAGCGTCCCTGTACGCGTCAGCAAGCCCAACCGGTCTGTACCTGATCACTGGATCTACCCCGCCAGGACCTCAAAGCAGTCTACGCCACCTCCGGTTCCACGAAAGTTCCCACATATGCGAAGCAATCAAAGCCAAAAGGCGGAGTTCAACGCGATCATGCGAACCCGTGGCGGTGATTGGAACTGGCATGATGGACCAGTTACAACAGCGGAGGACTGGATGATAGAAGCGGGACCGAGTAACTTGACCAAGCGCAAAAGCGGCGGGAATTGATCATTGGCGTCGGACTGTAGCAAACGAAGTAGAACATGCTTACCCATATCCTGTGGCCCGATATAGTAGTGAAATTTTACACGACATTCCGGGATTTTGCTATTTGTCATGTTCAAAAAACAACACTGGAATAAGTTCGAATGGCCGGCATACCCACAAATCCAGGAAATCTATCAGTTCGATCAGCGAATGAGAGATCTACAGGCAAACGTAGAGCCGAAAGACATATGGACGCGAGGGATGCATCCATGTGGAACGTGTATCTCAGGGTCTCAATGCCTGGACCCAGATGGAGGACTGGATTCTTAAAGGGTATGGTCATTACCATATTGGTGCATTTCAATGGACGGTTCAGATGGCTATGGGACTGAGGGATTCTTAATTGGATATACGCAAGTTATGCCGCACCCCTTGCCGCTGCAAATTCTTTGACTGGAACAAACCAGGACACCGTAGCAACAAAGGCAACAGGAGATTGATGACATCGAGGAATCAAGGATGGCAACGGTCAATGGCTTTGGGCAACTCCTTACCAATGTGCTGGAAGAATGGCAGCGCACCCATCCCGACCCTCACCGGCTCCACTAACAAGGCTGAGATGCCGGACCACTTTGAGGGAGATCCGAGTCAGGTTGACAACTGGTTGCGAACAATGGAGGTTTATTTCACGCTGGCACGAGAAACAACGGTCCGGCGGCGCATAGTAATCTGCTTATACTGTACTAGGAAAGGAAAAGGAAATCGCGCAGGGGAATGGGCAGGAGTAAAGCTCCAAGAAATCCAAAAGGCGGACGAGGAGTATGAAGGAAAACATGCACGTGCTCCTGCAAGATACCCAGCGGATCTCACATGGGCGGAGGTGAATAATGGGCACCGAGCGCCTTTACAGCCAGAAGATCAACCGCTCCAATGGACACGACCGCCCAACACAAACAAGTACCCATGGACCACCTGGGTGGCGTTCAAGACGGAAATGCACGAATTTTTCATGTCCACCGAAACCAAACAGCACGCGACGGATGATTTGATGAAATTGGAGCAACGAAACACTCCAATAGAAGATTACATCATCAAGTTCAACGCGCTATCACCATTGGTTGGATGGGGCAAAAATGCGCTCAAAGATCATTTCCTAAATAGGATCAATCCTGCCCTGGGTGCGGAATTGATAAGGCATGGGAACTTGGCAGATGATGCATCCCTGAAAACGATTCAGGATCGGGCGGTACAATTGGCGCGGGTATATCGCAGGGCGAAAGAGGCATACGGTGAGAAAAAGAGCCGTAACGAATACAAGGAGACACCAGTAGCCAAGGAAAGCAAGGCACCGATTCAATAGGAAAGAAAAGGGAAAAGGCTGTATTCGGGAATTAAAGGTGGAAGAGCTCACTGAGGAGCAATGGAAGGAATACGGCAAGGAAAAGGGTTTTGGCGACAGCCAGTAGGCAAGCGCTCTGCACTGCTGGCTGATAGAGTTTCGATCTCGGACACAGATTCTTGTATTAGTATACCGGAATTATTATATGAATGTTCGTCATATGTCCATCGGATTCGAAACTTAAGTGTGAGTGCAAAACCCCGGATAAAAACTTGGTCACCCGCATGGGTGTTACGGAGAATTTGGCAACAAGACAAGGATACTGCGGTGCGGTGTCTAAAGGAATGGGTCCACAATAAGCGACTTGATGAAGCAACTGAAAATTTGGTTAATGAGTTAAACCAACAATCAGAAGCAGAGGTGTTGTGGAACCTAACAAGGTTAAGGCAGAGTGTCGTTAAAGCTATGGGGCGACAAGAAATGAATTTAAAAGGGACTATTACAACTATGGACACTGGGGTGCAAATCAACATTGTGGCGCTAGTAGATTCAGGCTGTACAGGGTCTTGCGTCAGTACCGAGTTTGTGGAACGACACAAACTCAATAAACGGAAACTCCTTCGACCTATGCCAGTATATAACGCAGATGGGACAAGGAATGCACTGGGAAGTCTGGAATATATGGTCCAGTTCAAATTACGGATAGGCACCCATGAGGAAATCATTGAATGTGGAGTTGCCGGACTAGGAAAAACAGATATCTTCCTGGGACACGACTGGTTACAGCATCATAATCCGGTGATGGACTGGAAGAAACAGGAAGTAAGATTTACCAGGTGTCCAGGAACATGTTGGGACCGATCACATGTAGACAATCCGGAGGATGAAGTGGATCCCATGGAACCATTAGAGGATGGTGAAAGACTCCTCGCAGTGCACATTGGAGAACCGGAGTTGAAAACTTGGTCGGTAGCTACAGATATAGCAGCCAAAGAGGCAAAGGCAGCAACAAAAAGGTCATTGGAGGAAGTGGTGCCAAAACATTATTAGGGCATCACAAGGTTTTTGAAAAAGAAACGTTTGACGAGTTACCACCGCGACGCCCTTGGGATCATGCGATTGAGTTAGTGCCTGGTTCAAAAGCAGTGGACTGTAAAATATATCCACTAAATAGGGATGAACAAGCGCAATTGGATGAATTCCTTAAGGAGAATTTGGAATCGGGACGTATCCAACCTAGCAAGTCACCCATGGCATCTCCATTCTTTTTCGTAAAAAAGAAAGATGGAAAATTACGGCCGGTTCAGGATTATCGGCGACTTAATGAGATGACAATAAAAAACCGATACCCGCTACCACTCATTGGGGAACTGGTGGATAAATTGTCACAAGCTAAGGTATTTTCAAAAATGGATATCCGCTGGGGGTACAACAACGTTCGAATTAAGGAAGGCGATGAATGGAAAGCGGCCTTCCGGACCAATCGCGGATTGTTTGAACCATTAGTTATGTTTTTCGGATTAACCAATTCACCGGCAACGTTTCAAACCATGATGAATGACATATTCCGGCAGGAAATTGCCGAAGGATGGGTCGTTATTTACATGGACGATATTTTGGTTTTCTCGAAGTCTCAGAAGGAACACACAGGCCACATCAACCGCATCTTGGCAAAGTTGGAAAATCATAAACTTTCCTTGAAACCGGAGAAGTGTTGGTTTGATCAACCACAGATCGACTTCCTGGGATTGGTCATCAGTACAGACTCAATTCGAATGGAAAAAGGCAAAGTTGATGCAATTACGTCTTGGCCAGAGCCAACTTGTAAAAAGGAACTACAGCAATTCCTGGGATTTATTAATTTCTACCGGCGATTTGTACAGGGATTTGCTCAGGTGGCCAAACCTTTAACTAAATTGACTGGAAAAGTGGACTGGTTGTGGACGGAACTTCAATCTGAGGCCTTTCAGGGACTAAAAGACCTTGTGGCGAGGGAGGTAGTCCTCAAAATTCCTGATGACAAGGGACAATTTCGAGTCGAAGTGGATGCCTCGGATTTTGCGATTGGCGGAATTTTGTCCCAACAAGGAAAAGACCAGCAATGGAGGCCGGTGGCTTTTATTTCCAAGGCTCTCAATGATGCTGAACGGAATTATGAGATTTATGACAAGGAAATGCTAGCGGTGATGCATGCATTTTACAAATGGTCCCATTATCTTAAAGGCGCAAAGGAGATAGTAGAAGTTTTGATGGATCACCAGAATTTGACGTACTTCCGAAAGGCGCAAAATCTCAATCGAAGACAAGCTTGATGGGTTACAGATTTACAGGAATACAATTTCATTATTAAACACCGTTCTGGCAAATCAAACTCTAAAGCAGATTTGCTATCTCGACGGGCAGGACACGCACAAGGACAGAACGATAATGAAGGTGTCATTCTCCTAAAAGAACACCTATTTGTACGACTTCTGGACGATGACCGAGCAATTGAGGAACTGCTGAAAGAAGTTGCAAAAATGACAAAACGGCAATGGGAGTCACAAGTGTGTGAAGGATTGGAAAAAGGAGATCCGGACTATGTCATTGACAAAGGAATAGTGCAATGGAAGGGACGCGTTTACATACCTGCCAACAATCGGCTTAGAGGGGAATTAATTGGACTAATCCATTCATGGGGACATTCTGGCGTGGTCAAAACACTGGAATTAATAACTCAGGATTACTGGTGGCCCAATATGCAAAAGGACATTGAAAAATACATTCCTGGATGCGAAACTTGTCAACGCGCTAAACCAGACCGACAGGCCAGAGCAGCTCCGTTACATCCAAATGAAATTCCTTCGGAGCCTTGGGAAATTATTTCTGTTGACTTGATTGGACCCTTATTGGAATCAAAAGGCAATGACATGGTTATGGTGGTGGTGGACCGATTCACCAAAAAGGCTTATTTCCTTCCGACGATGTCAACCATCACATCACAAGGTGTAGCAGTCTTGTTTCGAGATAACGTATTCCAAGAGCATGGAATTCCCCGAAAAGTCATCAGCGACCGAGGACCTCAGTTTGTCTCCAAGTTCATGGACGACTTACATGGAATGTTGGGTATCAAGGTGAACTGTTCTACTGCATATCACCCGCAAACAGATGGGCAAACAGAACGGGTCAATCAGGAAGTCAAGGAATTCCTGACCATGTTTGTAAACCACCGTCAAGACAACTGGAGTGATTGGCTGGCGGTGGCACAGTTCTGCCACAATGATCGGGTACATGCGTCAACAGGATACTCACCGTTCTTCATGAATAATGGACGCCATCCCAACAAGGGCTTAAATCCACTTCACACACCTACGGTTGTAGCAGTTGAAGAACTTGCCAAACAGGTCGAGGATGTACATGCCAAGGCAACAGAGGCATTGAATAAAACCGCTGAAATTATGAAAAAGCGGTACAATGAAAATAAGGCACCAGCATGAGAATACAAACCTGGCGACAAGGTTTATCTCAGTATGGAAAATCTGCCTACTATTTGCGCTACAAAAAAGCTTGATGGCAAGTTTGTCGTCCCCTGGAGATTGTCAAGAAGGTTGGCGCATCCGCATACCAGTTGAAAATCCCGGCTTCATGGAAGGTGTATAACGTGTTCAACGAGATTCACCTCAAACCATATAAAGAACCTGTTTTTCTCACTCAAAAGGATAAGGTAGCTCAACGAAAAGAGTTGCAAATGGTGGAAGAATCGCAGGACGACGAATACGAGGTTGAAGAAGTCATGGATAGCCAAGTCAGTGGACGTGGTGGTGGACGCTTAGAATACCTTGTCAAGTGGAAAAACTATCCTGTGGAGGAATCCACTTGGGAACCAGCGGAGAACCTCGATAACGCTAAGAAGGAGGTTCAAAAATTCCACAAGGCAAATCCTAGCGCTCCGCGTCGACTCGTCAATGTACGCGACATGGATTATCAACGGTGGCAAAATCATACTCAGGTGCATGTGCCCAAACAATTGTTTGGATGGGAAAACAGCAAATTCGAGAGGGAATACCTCGAAAAGCTAAAATGGAACTGGCAGCGGTGGAGAGGCGACCGCAAACTAATTTATGATGAACTGGATACGGACCAGGCCTTTGCAAGAGACCTTGCAAAAATTCCCAAGACGATATCCTCGCACTGACTTCCCGGGACGTGAAGTCTTAAGGGGGGGTCATGTTACGACCTTACGATTTTCTGGCGACTTTTCTATATTTTTATCTATTTTCTCTGGGGCCCTATGGACGCATAGGTATACAAGATTTGTAGGCGCCAACCCCTATGTCAAGGTGCCCATTGGTTAGGTCAGCGGTTAGTCAGCCAGGGGCTGTGCCGATAAGAAGACAATAAGAACCGGATGGGGACACGGGCATCGCGGGAAGGAGTAGATAGTCTCCATGGTTTCGTTGCTGCGCGCGCATAGCCCTAGGGGCATGAGGCTGCTGCGCACAGACCATGGTTGGGGTATATAAGGTGGTGCGTCGTAGGTAGGAGTCTCTAAGACTCTAGATAGTTTGCTCTCACCCAGCTTACTAATCTACTGTGTCAATAAATCTCTTTTCTATCTCGTCTCAACGAGGCTTGTGGGTTGTGTGGGATTAGTCCTAACAAATTTCATCGAAGGTCTCCTTTTCAAATACCTTTCGGTGCCCAAGATAGTGCTTCGGAACCACTTCTTCCAGTGATCGCTTTTTTGCTGCATTAGCTTCCTTAGCCGCAATATCCGTGGCTACAGATCGTAGCTTGAGTTCTGGGTCTCCAATGTATACTGCTAGGAGCTTTTCGCCTTCCTCTAGCGGTTCCATAGGATCTACTTCATCTTCGGGATTGTTAACATGGGAACGATCCCAACACGTTCCTGGACACCTGGTAAACCATACTTCTTGCTTTTTCCAATCCATTACAGGGTTATGGTGTTGCAGCCAGTCGTGTCCCAGGAAAATGTCCGTTTTCCCCAATCCTGCCACACCACATTCAATGATCTCCTCATGGCTCCCTATTCGCAGCTTGAACTGGACCATATACTCTAGGCTCCCTAGTGCGTTTCGGGTCCCATCAGCGTTATATACCGGCATCAGTCGGAGAAGTTTTTGTTTATTGAGTCTATGTTTCTCGACAAATTCCGTACTGACACAAGATCCCATACACCCTGAATCCACTAGTGCAACAATGCTAATTTGCGTTCCAGTATCCATTGTTGTGATGGTTCCTTTTAAGTTCATTTCTTGCCGCCCCGTAGGTTTGACGACACTCTGCCTTAACTGTGTTAGGTTCCACAATGCTTCTGCTTCCGATTGTTGATTTAATTTGTTAACCAAACTTTTGGTAGCTTCATTAAGTCGCTTGTTATGAACCCATTCTTTCAGACATTGCACCGCTGTGTCCTTGTCCTGTTGAGAAATTCTTCTTAACACCCATGCGGGTGACCAAGTCTTTATTCAAGGTTTTGCGCTCACACTCAAGTTTCTGATCCGGTGGACATATGACGAACATTCATATAACAATTCTGGTATACTAATACAAGAATCTTTGTCTGAGATTGAAACTCTACCAGCCAGCAGCACGGAGCGCTTGCCTACTGGCTGTTGCCAAAACCCTTCTCTTTGCCGTACTCCTTCCACTGCTCCTCAGTGAGCTCTTCCTGTTGAACGATCTTCACCCCAAATACCCCTAAGTATAGCCTTCAACACGGCTATCACCGGTTTGACCCTTAAAGGGTATTTCTATTTCTTTTATTTCTTTTATTTACGTATATTAGATACAAGTCTTTTACACAAATATGTACATACACTAAAAGTGTATATAAGACCAGTAGATATCCAATATATGCTCAGTTGCTCTTTCTTGCCTACCAGCATGTGAGTATCTCCTCTCTATGAGAGTAAGACCTGGAGAGGTCTCTGGTCACTGTCTCTGACAGTGATACAATACTCAAAACACCTGGAGAGGTGTCTGGTCACTGTCTATGACAGTGATACAATACTCTTGTCATCACAGACGTATGACTCTATGTCTAACAGACATATGAGCTCATCGTTCATGACAGTGACGACCACTGAGACAAACTATGTCTGACGGACATATGATTGCTGCTCAACACTTCCACCTTTAACTCTCAGATACAGCCTTTCCTTTCTCCTTCCTGTTGAACCGCTTTGGTCCGGACAGTCCCTGGCAAAGTGTCCTTCCTTGCCGCAATTGAAGCACGCCCCTGTGCGTCGTTTCGCTTTATCCACATCCATTGCATTTGGATCTCTGCTGGATGTCGACATAGTGGGCATACTATGTTGTATTGGGGCCTTGCTTTCTTTAGCCACCAGTGTCTCCTTATACTCATTACGGCTTTTCTTCTCGCCGTATGCCTCTTTCGCCCTGCAATATTCCCGCGCGCGAATTGCACCACTCGATCCTGAATTGTTTTCAGGGATGCGTCGTCTGCCAGATTTCCATGCCTTATTAGTTCTGCACCTAGTGCTGGGTTGATTCTATTAAGGAAATGATCCTTGAGAGCATTCTCTCCCCATCCCACCAATGGTGATAATGCGTTGAACTTGATGATGTAATCCTCAATTGGAGTATTTCGTTGTTCCAATTTTATCAAGTCGTCGGTGGCATGTTGTTTGGTTTCTGTAGACATGAAAAATTCGTGCATCTCTGTTTTGAAAGCCGCCCAAGTTGTCCATGGATATTTATTCATGTTGGGTGGGCGCATCCATTGCATCGGCTGATCTTCAGGTTGCAAAGGAGCTCGGTGCCCGTTATTTACCTCCTCCGCCCAGGTAAGATCCGATGGATACCTTGTTTGGAGCGCGTGCATGCTTTCCTTCGTATTCCTCATCTGCCTTTTGGATTTCCTGGAGCTTGACTCCAGCCCATTCCCCAGCACAGTTTCCTTTTCCTTTTCTGGTTCAGTATAAACAGATCACAATGCGCCTTCGGACCATTGTCTCACGTGCCATGTGAAATACACCTCCATTGTCCGCAACCAGTTGTCTACTTGACTCGGATCACCTTCAAAATGATCTGGCATCTCGGCTTTTGTTAATGGAGCTGGCAATGGACGAGGGTGTGTGCGCTGCATTCTTCCAACACATTAGTAAGAAGTTGCCCGAAGCCGTTGACCGTTGCCATCCTGGATTCCTCAATGTCGTCGATCTGCTGTTGTCTTTCCGCTACATCATCTTGATTTGTTCCGGTCAAGGGAATCTGCAGCGGCAAAGGGTGCGGCATAACTTGCCATGTATCCGATTAGGAAATCTCTAAGTCCTATGGCCATTTGAACCGTCCATTGAAAGGCGCCGACATGGTATTGTCCATACCCTTTCAAGATCCAGTCCTCCATCTGTGTCCATGCATTTAGTCCCTGACTGACACGTTCTACATGGATACATCCATTCTCGCCCATAAGTTTTTCGTGCCCTATATTGGCTTTAGACTCCCTCATGCGTTTGTCGAACTGAAAGACTTCTTGAATCTGTGGTATGCCGGCCACTCGAACCTGTTCCAGTATTGCTTCTGAAACATGACCAAATATAGCAGTAACCTGGAATGTCCGGTGTAACTGTTACAGTTCTCTTTCGTTTCGTCTCCACGTTTCAACGAACAGTTTCATATCCATCTTTACTGCGCATTGTACAGCCTGGACGCTATCTCCTTTCGTAGTTACCTTCATATTCCCTTTCTCAGATAACTACAGCTTTACTTCCTTTTACGATTCCCTTGTTCTCCAAACATATATAAACTCCATGTACTGTAGAGTAACCTCAGTTCCAACTTAGACGAGTTTTGCTCTCAACCTCGCTTGAACTCGACGCTCTTCTTCTTCATCGTTCTCAAGACCTTTGTCATCGTTTGACTTAGCGTCTAAACTCTTTGTCCAGTGGCTGGGAGCGGACCGAGACTCTGCTTGTCGCTGTTGACTTAGAACGAACTACGACGAGGGCATCGTCCGTAACACAAGTTGGAACTCAGGAACCGCTCAGTGCTTCGTCACTAGCCAGACACCATTGAGACCCGAACCTCCCAGATCAGACCGGCCAAACGACTCCGCTCGTTATAGGCAAAAGTACTACCTTGGACGAAGGGAAGTCTATCCTTCTACAACAAACGAAGGGTGGTACTACGTTTCAACCACCAAGAGAAAGAACCAGCGAGTCCCAGAAAGCTTCTTCGAAGGAGAATATAGAGAAGGAAACCCTGACGAAGAATTACCAGCAGAGATCGGATTAATTGGTATAGAACGAAGAAACAAATCAGATAGCCGATTATTCTTCCCACCAAACAAAGAGCCAGAACTTACTTGGTGGCACAAAATTTCGAGACGCTGAGGATTTAACCGACGAGTCTTCTCTGCACTCGAGGAATCTACTCTTGCCAAGTGGAACGAATACAAGGAACAACAGCAGATCGAACTGGATCTAGATTTTGACAACGAGCCGAAACAAGGGGAAAGCTCGAAACAAGCAACAGAACCGAAACAGGAACCTGAAACCGAAACAAAGAAAAATATGGCAGACGAAAAGGAAACATCCCCGAAAGGGATAAAGGGAATCTCCATTGAGAAATTCAAAGGGCAACGATCCAAAGCGAACATTTCATCTATGCGTTTGATGACACCTGATCTAGATGAGGAACGATTTACCACTGCCAAGAAGAAAATCAAATACGTTTTCCTACACTTAGGAGAGGAATTAGACGATTGGAAATCCAATATCCGAGAGGAATTGGATGAAACAACTACAGATAAAGGAAAGAAAAAGAGGGAACAACGCTCTCTTGGATAGCTACAGCAGTTTCAAAAAGCGATTCTTAGCCGATTGGGCGAATCTGACACCCAGCCAGGACCCTGAATGATCTAGATAAAATGAAAGTGGGCGGAGATATTGATATCCCCAACTTATATTCAGAAGTTCCGATCCCTTATTCAGTCAACCGGAATCACAGGGTTCATGGCACAGCGAATCTATTTTTGTAAAGGACTCCCAGCATCAGTCGCAGCAAAAATCATCGAAAACCCCCTGCAGTCATCAACATGGAAACAGCCTATGATGCTGCGGAACGATTACACAATGCTTGGGAAAACCCTGAAACTGATGAACCGATCTTCTGGATCAGGAAACACGGAGAGACGTTTCAAATTTAACCGAAACTCGAGGAACTCAGCATCTGGATCAAAAGGAGTCAATGCCATAACTACTACGCCTTTCAGATTCCCAAAAGGAGGAATATCGGAAAACCGGCAAATGTTTCCGATGCGGAACTCAAGGACACATATCCAGGGATTGCCCAAACAAAGGGAACACCCAGACGACGCTCAACAAATCGCCTCCTCCGCAGAATCGCACCATTAGGAATATTGAGGAAACGACCTCAGAAGAATCAACTGCCCAACGCATTAGGGCGCTATTGAAAGCACTCCCAGACGAGGAGCGCGAGAACACCCTCCAAGAACTTGAAACAGAGGGTTTTTAAGAAGGAGACGCCAGAAAGCGGTTGACGCCTCCCATAAAGTTGAACAGTTAGCACTCGATTCTGTAATCGTACAATCCAATAATGATAAACGGATCTCAATTACTGTGCAACGAACGATAAACCCGCTGAAATATCCGCCCTCATTGATTGTGGAGCAGAAGGAAACTTCATTGACGAACGCATATCAAAAGATTGGCCAAAAAAAATTAAAACAACCGATTAAAGTCAAAAACGCCGACGGAACTATTAACCAAAAATGGCATGATCACGCATCGAACTCATCTTATCTATTCTATCAATGGAAAACCATACGATAATTGGTTATGGATCACAAACTTAGGGGATCAAGAAATTATCTTCGGAATACCATGGCTGGAAAAACATAACCCGATTATTGATTGGCGAAAGAAAACCCTCCAAATAGACGACGATTCAAAAGATGACAAACCTATTTGGCGCATAGCGCTAGATACTCAACAATGGGAGAAGACGAATATTGGATAAGAGTAAAAACATCGGCGTCACAAGCGTTTGAACATCAAGCAAAACGCGACGAAACGCCGACTGTCTTACCACTTGAGTACCTTCCCTGGCAGTCTACCTTTGAGAAAAAAGCATCGGAACGTTTCCCATCATCACGACCATGGGACCATGCAATTGAACTCAAAACCGGATTTACGCCAAAAGTTAGCAAAATCTACCCACTATCACTAAAAGAACAATCAACGCTCGACGAATGGATTAAAGAACAGCTAGATAAAGGGTACATTCGACCATCCAAATCGCCACAGGCATCACCATTTTTCTTCGTTTCAAAGAAAGAGAGCGGCGCCCTTAGACCCTGCCAGGACTATCGTTACCTTAACGAATGGACGATAAAAAACGCCTATCCACTACCCCTAGTTTCAGACCTAATGACGAAATTAGAAGGTGCAAACTACTTCACTAAACTTGATTTGCGCTGGGATATAACAACGTCCGAATTAAAGAAGGCGATGAATGGAAAGCGGCCTTCATTACGAACCGAGGGTTGTATGAACCAACAGTAATGTTCTTCGGCCTTTGCAATTCACCCTCGACATTCCAGACCATGATGAATGAATACTTTCAGGACATGATTAACGAAGGATGGCTCGTTATCTACATGGATGACATTTTGATCTGTGGAAAGACAAAAGACGAAATACAGAAACGAACCGAAAGAGTCTTAGAACGTCTACAGAAGAAAGACCTATTTTGAAGTTAGAAAAGTGCAAGTTTTGCGTCCAAGAAGTCGAATTTCTGGGTATGGTCATTACGCCCGGTCATATTCAAATGGACCCTGTAAAACTCGCCGGCATCAGAGACTGGCCAACCCCCACAACGGTCAAACAAGTTAGATCTTTCCTCGGATTCGGAAATTTCTATAGAAGATTCATCGGCAACTTTGCTGCTATAGCAAAACCGTTGACAGACTTAACTAAGAAAAGCTTAACCTTCAGTTGGACGCTTGATTGTCAGACGGCTTTCGATGAATTAAAAAGAAAATTTTCGTCAATGCCAGTCCTACGCATGCCAGACCCCACAAGGCCTTTTATCCTCCAGACGGACGCTTCCAATAAAGCCACTGGAGCAGTACTGAAACAAGCCGACGCCTCCGGATCCCTTCATCCTTGTGGCTTCATATCACACGCCTTAACCGCGACGGAACAGAATTACCAAATTTATGACCAGAACTACTGGCTATTATTAAAGGATTACAAGCATGGCGACATTTGCTGCATGGATCTCCGCACCCAATTATAGTCCATTGTGATCACAAGAACCTCTCATTTTATAGAACTCCGCAACGGTTAACACCCCGACAAGCTCGTTGGTCTATGATGCTATCGGAATTTGACCTGAAAATAGAGCACGTACCAGGGACGAAAATGTTTGAAGCAGATGCATTATCCCGCCGTCCTGATCATATGAAAGATGATGACATACTGGACAATGTTATCATGTTACCCAGTAACAAGTTCATTCGCCTTATTGCCACAGACCTTGCTCAGAAAATCCGAGATGCTACATCACTCGACAGTTTTGGAAAAACCATCATTGAAGTCATAGAAACGCAACGCGCTCCACCTATTAAATCCAAACTCCAGGATTGGGCGTTTGTCGACGGCATCATTCGATACATCGACAGAGCATATATCCCTGATCTTGGAACACTCCGCACCAGTATTATCAAAGCGGTCCATGAATCACCCACTTCCGGGCATCCCGGACGATTGAAAACGCTGGAATTGCTACAACGAGATTACTGGTGGCCAGGAATGTATAAACACGTCAAGGAATGGATCACTGGATGCGCTACATGTCAGCAAATGAAGGTGAACACTCACCCCAATACCCCAGCCCTCCACCAATCGGATCGAAGGCGACTCGACCATTTCAGCAAGTGACCTTGGATTTTATTACCGATCTTCCCATTTCTGACGGATTTGACTCGATTTTGGTCACGGTGGACCATGGTCTTACGAAGGGGGTAATTCTTACTCCTTGCAAGAAAACCATCGACGCACTAGGAACAGCAGACCTCTACATTTCCGAAATATTCAAACGCTTTGGTCTACCAGACGTACTTATTTCAGATCGAGGACCGCAATTCTCAGCCAAGGTCTTCCAAGAAATTAGGAAAACATTAGGAATCGATCATAGAATGAGCACCGCCTATCATCCGCAAACCGATGGAGAAACGGAACGAGTGAATCAAGAATTAGAAGTATATCTTCGAATATTCTGTGCCAATGAAGCGCACACTTGGAAACAATTATTACCAATTGCCGAATTTGCCCATAATAACCGCCATCATGATTCAGTTAAAACATCGCCTTTCCAACTTATGTATGGAACAAACCCTGTTGCACTACCTACTGCGGCGCAGAAAATGACGACACCAGCAGCAGAAGAACGGCTACAGTCACTACGAAAGGCTAGGGAAGAGGCCCTTGCTGCGCATGAATTAGCTAGACAAATGGTGGCTAGACGAATCAGAGACAAGTCAATCAAATTCGAAATAGGAGACAAAGTTTGGCTCGAAAACAGAAACCTTAATATCCCATACCAGTCCAGGAAGCTAGCGCCAAAACGAGAGGGACCCTTCCCCATTGAACAAGTTTTAGGACCAGTAACGTATAAACTCAAACTCCCGAAACAATGGCGCATTCATCCAGTCTTTCACACGTCACTCCTTATGCCATATAGGGAGACTGAAACACATGGACCAAATTACACAGCCCCACCTCCTGATCTCGTAAATGGACAAGAAGAGTTTGAAGTTGAGCGGTTCTTGACACCGAAAGCGTGGGGCAGGAATATCAGTATTTGGTTAAATGGAAAAACTACGGTCCGATATGACAATTCCTGGGAACCAGAACGCAATCTAGGCAATGCTGCGGATATCTTGCAAGCATATAAACAGAGAAGACAGTTGTTAAAAATACCCATGTCTCGCTATCATAACCGCCGAATCCTTAAACAAAATATCCGATATACGAAGAAATACTGTTCTACTCGAGGACGATACTCCCCAAAACTCTACGAAAGATTTCGAGGACGAATCATTAAAATTCCTATCTATCGTCCTCAACATCTCCGTTAGGATTACCACGATTCTCTAAAATCATCCGGACACGAGCAATCCGACAAACTGCACCTAGAGCCTCCAGACTAACCACCGGACACTTAAAACATCCACAAGGGCACGTAGAATTCCCATTTAATGCTCGCTTCATTATCTCCCAAAATACATGGATCTTACATTCGATCCTGAGGAATTACCATTTATCCCGAAGCCAGGTCATACCTTCCATCACCCAATATACCTCTAAATCACAGATACGAGGTGTATGCAGAGATGGCCCTTCGAAGAGAGAACCTGAAAAATATGTTTTCGTTCAGGAGCTAAAAACGCGCTGGCAAAGAAATCGAAATATACCGCTGGGTTCTGATCGGCATGTCCCAAATGCACAAGCCAATTTCAACGATGCGATGGACAGTCTGGATTTCCTGAATGCATCTGTTGATGACCCGGTTGTCCCTGATGCGCTGGAACAAGCCGTCATACAGGTGATGACCCTATCACAGACACCGAGCATGAGAACGAGGTTTCCACCGTCACCAGGAATGAATTGAGCGAATCAGAAGAATCTGATGGGGAACTTGAATACATTCCCACCATCAGAGCGCCCGCGTCATCTTACCAATTTTCGGAAGAGGAACTCCTAACTGTCAATTATGATGACGAAGTGTTCAATTGAACATAAAAGGACGCTTCAACGTGCATCGAATTCCCCAACCTATCTGTCATAACCATGCCCGCTTTCTTCACCACCGTCGCCTATCTTATTGCCTTCGCTTTTTGCCCTCCTGGTCACAGCATGTGGCCACTGTTATGTCGAACCCGCCGCCGTCTTATCACCCTTCCTCGCTGCCGCCCACGACCTCCCCCTCGAGGTCTTCGTCAACACCACCATCACCATCGACGACTTCGATTTTGCTGACCTCCCGGAGCTTCACGAACACCCGGCCGAACTCGCTGACACCGTAACTGTCCCCATTATACCCGTTCCACCCACCGTCACTCGTCCTCGCAATGCTATGTTGGGCAACGTTAGCGACAATCTCGCCACCCTCGTCACATACTTTAACCTGTTCTCCGAACCACTCGACTTCGTCACAGCGCTGACTCTCACTACCAACCCCCACACCCTCACTTATGAAGAGCGCGACGCAATGCTTGCTCAGGCAAAACAACTGCAGCGAGCAATTCAAAGTTTACAGTGGCGAGTGGAGACCGCCGACAAAGATGTCGGTAATATTATCAGCTGGTTGGAGTCAAGGCAGGATCACGGTTGGACGAACTCTTGGTAGAAGTCGGTGACTTCTCGCATACGAAGGGGGTAATGTTACAGTTCTCTTTTCGTTTCGTCTCCACGTTTCAACGAACAGTTTCATATCCATCTTTACTGCGCATTGTACAGCCTGGACGCTATCTCCTTTCGTAGTTACCTTCATATTCCCTTTCTCAGATAACTACAGCTTTACTTCCTTTTACGATTCCCTTGTTCTCCAAACATATATAAACTCCATGTACTGTAGAGTAACCTCAGTTCCAACTTAGACGAGTTTTGCTCTCAACCTCGCTTGAACTCGACGCTCTTCTTCTTCATCGTTCTCAAGACCTTTGTCATCGTTTGACTTAGCGTCTAAACTCTTTGTCCAGTGGCTGGGAGCGGACCGAGACTCTGCTTGTCGCTGTTGACTTAGAACGAACTACGACGAGGGCATCGTCCGTAACAGTAACACTTTGTCATTGACATGAATTACAGGATACGGGTACGCGTGTTCTATCTCCTTAGCTACAGTCCGACGCCAGTGATCTATTTCTCGTTTCTTCTGGGCCTGGTCCAAGTTACTAGGCCCTGTCTCAGTCATCCAATCCTCCGCCGTTGTGACTGGTCCATCATGCCAGTTCCAATCGCCACTGCGAGTACGCATGATTGCGTTGAACTCTGCCTTTTTGGCTTTGATGGCCTCGGCGTACGTGGGAACCTTCAGTGGTACCGGGGGTGGAGTTGACTGTTTTGACGTCCTAGGCGGTGTAGACCCAGTGATCAGATATAAGACTGGGTTGGGTTTGCTGACATGTACAGGGACACTGGATAACTCTGCGTCACCACCCTCGCATTTGATGGACAGGGTCGACCCAGTGTAGGATCAGGCCTTCTTCTTTTTCTTATTTTGGCAAAAGAAGCCTTTGCCGCCCCATCGTGCACGTTTGTTATATGTCCCCCTAGCGATCATCTCATCAATACTGCCCCAATCCCAAATGTCGTCGCCGTCCTCTATCCGGATCATGAACTCTTCAAGTACATGACATCGATCCCGTTGGCAGTTGTCCTGGAGACTGAACCGAGCAAAAGGGTTTCGGAGCTCGGTGTTCCATGACGCAATTTCGGTAATGGTGGGCCACTCCGGCCAATGGTACAGATCGTAATATTCCGGTTTGAACAGGTACATGTAACAGTACCCAGGTTTCCGCCAATGATAATTAGGGCGGTCCACATTCGTTGGGACCCCTGGCAGTATGACCCGTTCCTGGTTCTCCACCCAATGATCGGTATATTCCTTTTTGGTCCGAATTCCCCAATCGGCGAGGTGCAGGTGTTATGAGCTCACGCCCCTAACCACAACCCTACAATCCCCCCTAGGGGGCCCACAGGCCTCGTCGCTGGCCAGAGGATAGAAAGGAGACGAGAACGAGATAGTATTGGGGTAGAGAGAAACTATCTGAAGTCTGGGGAGACTCCAGCTACATTGTACCTACTTATATACTACTCTATGAGGACCCCTTGCGACTCCCAGACCACCGGCACTCCCTCAGCCTGACTCATCCTATTGTTCTTGGTGAGCATGTGCTTGGCGCTGCCGCAGTTGCTGCGCACATGAGCGCATATGGGCGCGGCCGCTCTGACTCCACTCATAGACCTTTCTGGACTGCTCTAGACCCTGACCATAAGGAGCAATGCCTTGAGGCATTGTGCGTTCCCATCGCGATCCTTTATAGACATGCGCGCTGTCTTGCGCCTTCGTCTGATGCGTGATGCTTGATGCGCTGATCCTCCTGATGCACTGATGCTGAGTGTGATGCCATCAAGGGGCGATCCACCTTCCTAGTCCGGCTGTCCTTCCGTATATAGTATTGGATGGTTTCTCCAACCATCGTCTTGCCCTCTGGTGAGCGCTCCCATGCGCTGACTCAACCGTTGGTGTCCCATAGTGTCCCGTAAGGCCCCAGGCCTGTTATAACATGTATAGAAGTCATCCCAGATGACTGTAGAGTAAACCGAAATTGAGGGGCTAGGATTGCGATCCTAACATTACCCTCCCTTTAAGGTTTCTCGTCCCGAGAAACCAATGCGTGGCTAAGTCCACCACCGCGGTTGCTGTTCCTGATTTTCTAAAAGAACCCATATTGAATATTAAAGATTCCTGGTCGTCCACCAAGTTCGCTTGTGTGAGTTTTGATACTCCAGCCCTCTACTGGACGTCGTATGGCGTTTGACAAATTCCTGATCCTCCCAATAATGATTAAACCCTTGGCTTCCTGCCGGTTACAATCTTGGCCTTTGATCCTTCCTAAGTGCCTACGCTTTAGGCTCCCATGTCATAGACTTTTCCATGCTTTTGATAACCCAGCGCCTTACTGGGGCATTCCGTCCAGAAAAGTGAATTTGCCCAAAAATTTTAATTTGTCCTTCAGGCCGTTATTCTAGAGGCATGTCGGATATCCTTTGTCATTCCACAAGCACTCAGGATTCCCTTGTGTGTCTCACAATTCGTTCACACACTGCGGGAACCCCTTCGTGTTGTCTCCATTCCTTGGATCTCCTTTTCACCTCCTTTACCCCTTCCTCAAGATTTCTCGTCCCGAGAAATCCGAGGTTGCTTGGGAGTGCAGCAATTCCACGGCAAGCAACCAAGTAACCTCCCAAAACCAGGCGTGGGCGAATAACATAGTGGTAGAAAAAAATTTTCCCCTTTTCTGACTTCATATGGCATTTTTCTGCAAGGTTGCCATCCTTCTGCATCGTCGACTAGACCTGCCGACTACTTGACATGTAGAACAACCCCTTCCTCAGGCTGCCCCCTAAGCTAAATTCCCTGTATAGCTCCAGTGATTCGTTCCATAGGTCTCTATAATGCCCATGTATTCATCCCAAAAAGTCCGAACCTAAGTGGACTTGAGATCCCATTGAAACAGCATTTTATTTCAAGCAGACTGCTACTGCTTCCAGATTATTTCCACATCCCTTTCCATAGGGAGTATCACTGCTTGTGATTCCGTAAACTTCTGGTATTGATGGTGCTTTGTTAACCCAGCGCCTTACTGGCATTTCACACATTCTTTTACAGTGGTTGGTTTCCACTCTTCTGTACTCCTTCGGATTTTAACTGGATACATTGAATATCATCCCTTGTTACTTGTAATCCTTCTGATTAAATCATCCGGGTATAACGTCGTGCAAAGAGAGCATTGTCCTGCTCCCATCCTGAGTTTCCAAATATTTTGCCGATTTCACAATCAGCCGTCTATCCTTTATTTGTGCCAAGTGATCTAGTTGGTCCCCAAATATTCTCTGCATCGTTTAATCTTTTCAATGCAGTCGATCCTGCATTAGTGATCTTTCCCATGGTGTCCACTATTCCCTAGAGGTCTTTCTGGCTCCTACATTTCCGGCTAGACCTTTTAATGAGATGTCCGGCTCATAGACTAAACAAAATCCAGCAAGGCATGCCAGACTTGTTGATTGAGAGTAAAAGAAATCCATCGTTCGTCCTTCGTTGATGGAATGATAACCAATAACCTGCTTTTGATATCCCAGCGCCTTACTGGGTCGCTGTTCGCATGATCCAATAGATCTGATCCCTGATCGAGGAAACCATCTAGAAATCCCTTGCATAGCCTAGTAGAGACCTTATTTAACGTCGCGCCCTAACGACACTTGTGCGATCACTAATCCATGGACCGCTTCCTTTTGTGGTCTTTTATATAGATGGGCGCCCACATTCCGAATGCATCCTGCCATCCATAACTATTCGGCTAGACCATTCCTGTTGGAGTCTTTATCTGGCGCTGCCGTTCCAATCCATTTTAGATCGTTGCGCTCCTGATCATCGCGCAACCCTGTTGATGACTTCTTGTCTCAGGGTCATCTCTTCCTGACTGATGGCATATGCCTGATTTGATACTGCAGTCGGCTTCTGCATCTGCGATCGACTATCGCGTGGTGATGTTCTTTATGGCCTCCATCATTCCATAACGAGTGTGGTGATATGAACTACCCATTTGGTAAGGCGGTCGGCATCCGCCATTGATTACTTTCTTCAATTAATCCTGGGCGCTCCACCAGCGATTAACCTCTTCCTCACGGCCCTTGTAAGATCAGTCATACCCCCTAAGGAAGGAGGGGTGTCGCCTTTTCATCGGTATCCACAATTCCATATGCGGACACACTCCAATGTGGTCAATAACGCACCCACACTTGGATCTTCGATTTAATTCCATCAAATGACCCAATGACATGGTGCCCGGCGCTTCACTGAGATGTCCTCGTGCTCAGATCGTTAGATCCGATACGTGATTGGTATTCTCAGACTGTATGCCTTGATACACGACATGCCAAAGGGTTGTCTTCAACGGTTCCACCGCCTTTTCCGCTGTACTAGTGTAACTGCCCGGGGCGACCCTGCCTGGTCCACAACCCAGCACGCCGTTACTCTCGTCTAATACAGTTTTGTTGCCAGTAACCATAACGGTAGTAGTCACTTAACAACGGTTAAGCGAGTCTATCTGCTGGTGGAGTCGAAGGCGATCCTCGAGGCTGCTCATAGCCACACCAACAGAGTGTGTATGAGGTCAGACGAATATTTTTGATGAATTTTGTTGATGTCGCGGGCGATGATGAGCAAGGCGTGCTCGACGCTGTCGATGACGATGACGAGGAGTGTGGTAATAGAGACTTCAGATTATGTTATGAGCTCATGCCCCTAACCACAACCCTACAATCCCCCCTAGGGGGCCCACAGGCCTCGTCGCTGGCCAGAGGATAGAAAGGAGACGAGAACGAGATAGTATTGGGGTAGAGAGAAACTATCTGAAGTCTGGGGAGACTCCAGCTACATTGTACCTACTTATATACTACTCTATGAGGACCCCTTGCGACTCCCAGACCCACCGGCACTCCCTCAGCCTGACTCACTCCTATTGTTCTTGGTGAGCATGTGCTTGGGCGCTGCCGCAGTTGCTGCGCACATGAGCGCATATGGGCGCGGCCGCTCTGACTCCACTCATAGACCTCTTCTGGACTGCTCTAGACCCTGACCATAAGGAGCAATGCCTTGAGGCATTGTGCGTTCCCATCGCGATCCTTTATAGACATGCGCGCTGTCTTGCGCCTTCGTCTGATGCGTGATGGCTTGATGCGCTGATCCTCCTGATGCACTGATGCCGAGTGTGATGCCATCAAGGTGGCGATCCACCTTCCTAGTCCGGCTGTCCTTCCGTATATAGTATTGGATGGTTTCTCCAACCATCGTCTTGCCCTCTGGTGAGCGCTCCCATGCGCTGACTCAACCGTTGGTGTCCCATAGTGTCCCGTAAGGCCCCAGGCCTGTTATAACATGTATAGAAGTCATCCCAGATGACTGTAGAGTAAACCGAAATTGAGGGGCTAGGATTGCGATCCTAACAGCAGGTCCATGAAGTCCTCCCATTCTGGGAGCATGACTCCATCATTGTCGGGCCCTGTGTGACCTTCCAAGGAGTTGGGCTCCGTAGCCGGAGATGAGCTTGATGGACCCTTCCTCCATTCATACATGTAAGGGGCGTACCGCGTCATGCAGCCCAAGTCCTTGGCTTTGATATTGCTGTTTGAGGCGTGCATCAACTTGTTCCGTTCCTTTGCCGTCAGAACCAACCCGTCGTGTTTCAGAGTAAACACGTTGAACCCCTGGAGTAACAGTAACATGTTGGAGGGTGAATCAAACACCGCCTCCCTAACATCCGGTTGGTCCACGAGCTGCTCAAGCACCTGCTCGAGCACTCGGCGATCAGCCTCCAGTTCCTGTTCCATCTGCTGGAACTTCCTTTTTTGTTGTAGCGCCTCGCGCTTCTCTTGCATGAGGATTTCCCATGCCTCTTCTTGCTCTCAGAAGGCTGCCTCCTCGAGCATCTGTTGTTCGTATGCTGCCCTACGCAGCTTGAGCTTTTCCAAATGGTGCTGCTCTTTGCGCCAAGAATACCATGCGCGGACATGTGCATCTCGTTGTCGATAGTCGACCGGCTTGGCCGACTCGGTTCGTTGTTGGGGCATAGGGCACCCCGCTGCCCATTCTAGATCGAAAACTTTTCCGATCTCCATCAAGGACATAGATGCCCTTGGCAAAACGTAGTTGAACAATTGTGTCATTGTTCCTGGATCCCAGATCCCTTAGCGTGTTCCAAATTCGGATGACGTCCCAAGTAGGGAGATGTCGCCTCTTCTTCTGTAACTGCGCTTCCTAACGCAGATACTGCCTGATGCGGTCAATAACGCACCCGCACTCAAGTGTTCGATTTAATTCCACCAATAGACCTAAAGGGGTGGTGCCCGGCTCTTCACTAGAGTGTCCTCATGCTCAGATTAATAAATCCGATACGTAATTGGTGTCTCTAGACTGTAAGCCTTGATACACGTCACGCCAATAGATTGTCTTCGTTGGTTCCACCAACTATTCCGCAGTCCTAGTGTAGTTACCTGGGGCAACCCTGCCTGGTCCACAACCCAGCGATGCGACTACTCTCGTCTAGAACTGTTTTGTAGACAGTATGGTCCCGCAGTCAGTCGTGACCACGTTGTTGACTTGTGTCAAATCGAGGCTGCAACCGGCCTTGTGGTGTAATGAGCGGTTGGTCAGACGAATAAAGTTTGTTGGATTGCTTCAACGCTGTGAGCGACAACGAGCAAGACGTGCTCGGCGCTGTGTCAAACGACGAAGGGTGTGGTTGAAAAGACTCTAGATTATGTTAGGACAAGCCCACACACAACCACAAGCCTCTCGGAGAAGAGTGAGGATATGAGAATAGATTAGACACAGTAGACTAGTGACCTGGTGTAGAGGAAACTATCTAGAGTCTTAGAGACTCCTACCTACAACGCACCACCTTATATACCCCAACCATGGTCTGTGCACAGCAGCCTCATGCCCCTAGGGCTATGTGCGCGCAGCAACGGAACCATGGTGACTATCTACGCCTTCCCGCGATGCCCATGTCCCCATTCGGTCCTTATTGTCTTCTTATCGGCACAGCCCCTGGCTGACTAACCGCTGACCTAACCAATGGGCGCCTTGACATAGGGGTTGGTGCCTACAAGTCTTGTATACCTATGCGTCCATAGGGCCCCAGAGAAAATAGATAAAAATATGGAAAAGTCGCCAGAAAATTGTAAGGTCATAACAATAGCTTTCTGTGTTAGAGTGCTCTGTATCTGGACTGTCTGATTCAAGAGGAATGTAATCACGTTCAATAACCATTGGAGTTGCTACCCCTTGCATAATGAGTGGGTCACGGGGCAACTGAGACCCACCCCCAGCAGATTTCACATGAACACTCATACAAGTATGACTCAGGCACTGCCAGCAAACCTGGGGGATGCTACCACACCCCGTGTCCCCATCCCAGACTCATCAGAGTCTGAGAGACAGCCTGTGGTAGCTTGCTCTGGTTCATTTGTGTGCTCATATCCATAATGTAAAAGGTTCCATCAATTCCTTAGAGGCACTGTTCAGGCTGCCAACTGTATAATGCCAACTAATAGTCAATACTAGTGTTGCATTGTAATCAATATTCGGTGTTTTACATTCATGTTACTGATGGTCATGTCTGGTAGCCCTGCCTCATTTAGGGCAGGTCAGGTTCCTTTGGCTCTTTTCAGAGCCAATTTCATTCTTGGTTAATAATGTCTCAGCCGTTGTTGCACCAAGAGAATCATGCAAAGGAATGTAATAATAATAATAAAATGAATACATTGAAGTACTTTTAAAGTAAATCTAATGTATGTGATGTCCATGTCCATGAACGGTTGCAGACAACTGACAGCCCCATCACTCAGCTCTGGCCTTACCCTTACCCTTACCCTTGTCTCGGTGTGTAGGTTTTGGCTTAGGTGGCTTTGAGCTCAATGCATGCTTTGCAGCCTTCTTTTCAAGTGCGTTGTGCTCTGTCTGCTGTTTACTAGCTGGTTCTAGCCCTGGCCACCATTTGGTTGTTGCTAGAGTGACTGTAATGGGACAGTTGGTCTCTCCATGTGCGGCTTCACCACAGTAAGGACATGACGACTATCAGGACTACCCTTGCCATGATGGCTTAGGGCCCCAACAATAGACTTATGAGTGAGAGGAGATGAGGGTAGAAGGAAACCCGAGAGAACTCGACTGAGGACTCTGGGTGCTACTTTGCTCAGTTTATATACTACAAAGGTGGTCTGTGCACCACTCTAATAATAGTAGCTACGCTGAGTAAGTATGAGTAAAAGAGATAACATAATCGGCCCCGGTTGCTGCGCATTGGTAAGCCTGAGTCATAGTCCATGAGTCATCGGTCCGGTAGTCCATAATCTAATCTAATTGTTATCTAATCTAATCTAATCTTAGCGCTGACTAGATAAGATAGACGCCAACCTGACTAAGATGTTTGGCTACAGCTATTGTAAAATACAAGAAAAAGAATAAAAATGTCTTAGAGATTTCGACCATTTAAGAACAGGCCATGACAACGACCTTGGAGTGGCTGTCAGACTCATGCCATTGACTTCAAGCTGCAGTGTGAAGTCCTGATCAAGGGCTTTGTATATTGTCTGCCCATCAGCATGCTCCTCATCGAATTTGACGTGACCGATGACTGTTGTGGTATGTATACCCTTGATAGTGAGCCGTTCCACTCTGTGGACCAGCTTGATGCCTGGGTGGTTTGTCAGAGCCTGGCTAATCGAGGCCATTTTCACAACCGATGGGATGGGGTTGATCATGACAGGTATGACAGTGCTAGTGTGACGTGGACTGACTCGGATAAGGACACCCAAGCCTTCTGTGACCTTGTAGATGCCTGCATAAAGGTGCGTGTTGCTGATCTCGAAATGGGGCACTTCAAGGATGTAGACTCGTCCATGGGCAACTGAGTAGCTCGCAACAAATAGTGGCTTGACAGATGCTTCCCGTCGCAGCCAATCACTAAAGCCAATTGACGAGAAGAGGTTGCTACCTCCCACCAAAGGTCATGTAGCAGTCGTAGCGACAACCTGGGCAACTAGGAATCAAGACTTGTTGATGACCCGGAGTCTCAGCCTTGACTCGAGAACTGCTAGCTGTTTAAACGCAAGGGGGAAGTCTGCTATGCCTAAGTGACATCCAACAGCTGTGTACCAGCCATCCACAGTGGCCGGAGCAGGAGTACCATCATCCTCCTATTGAAACAATAAGAGCAGCGCAGTCACTAGCTAAGTAAGGTTTCAATTTACTTACATATCTTAGCTAGTGTTGTCTTATCACTATGTAGTTTGTAGTAAAACTGAGGGGATAGTCGCTCAGAATGCCCTCCTTATATATCTTTCATAAACCCTAACCTAAGTACAGTGTAATCTACCTATTACATAATACCGGTACCGCTAATGAGTCATTCTGAGTCTTCATCTATTAATATTCCTTCTAAGATGTTCTTTATGACATCATATCCTTCTATATGAGTCATTATTATTAATAGATATTCTATAACATTCTATATGACATCATAATGTTCTATATGACATATATGAGTCATATGAGTCATATGAGTCATTTATGACTATCAGTGATGTCATAGGATGAGTCATGTCACTCCTGTGACTTGTCACGTCACTCTGTCACGTTATCACATAAGCGTGACCTCTGTCACACTATTTGTCACATGGCTGTGACATGTTGTGACATGTGTCACAAAACACGTGGTAATGTTATGTAAGCTATTATGATTAAATATGAAACACTAATTAATAGTTATTCTTATTATATAAGATATTAGATAAGATATTCATTACATTAGTTATTGTAATGAATGTAACTAATCTAATGTAACTATTATAATAACTATCAGAGTTTCGACACCGATGCCCTGCACCTGCATAGCCTGCAGTGATCGCTAGCAGTCGGAACAGAGTCTCAACGTTCATGTTGGACGATGGGGAGGACATGGCGACTGATAAAAAGATTGTGGGTTGCAAAGGAGTGGATGGGTTATTGGATGTCAGTCCTCACCAGCACTGTCCTGCTTTTATACTCCAACAGTCTCTCGCCTATGCTCTATGCCACTATTTTTTGACGTAAGATACTAGATCATCAGTCATCACTTCATTGCTCTGTATGTGTCATACATGACAAGTGTGCCAATTGTTCTGATTCCATATAGTGGAAATTAAACCTGTCAGCCTCAGGCAAGGGACTCATGTTTCAGGGTCTCTTTGTTATACAGCGCCTCAGCCACTTAGGCAATGATTGTATGCTCAAGTTCAAGTTCTGCCTGGTCCATGCATCTAGGGTCTTAGCCCCCTCTAGTAATGTCAGAGATTAGGGGGGGAGCAGTTTGTTTATGTCTTAGTGTCATTTCCCACTTGCTCATTACGTCTCTACCAGTCACTTATCAGAGCTGCCAAGTGCATGACTCAGGTATCACCCTGTCGTCAAGTACTAAGTCATCTGTCAATTTGCCGTCTACCCTTTTGTTCAAATGTGCATCCCATTGCCCTGTCCCTGTACACTGATCAAATCCATGGCATTGTTCATCAAGCTGCTTTATGTCCCATATCAAGATGTTTACATCACATTCAACATAATAGAGCCATCTGCTGAGTTCTCAATGACATGTACCATTCAGGAGTTGATGGACATCAATTTCACCTGCCCTCAGTTTCTGAGATGCAACAATTCAATTTGTTTACCAGCCAGTCAGTGTCTTATGGCTTATTATTATGCTGTAAGACATTGGCCAGCTTTATCAAGCACAATCTCAACCAGTCTTGGGTAGCTTATCGCATTCCACCAAGAGTAGTTGGTCATGGTTGGACATGTTGACCATAGTAGCAATCATGTATGCCCCAGATATCAATACACATAGCCCCAGGCTCTAACATTAACCAAAAGTTGGACAGTTATATGGTCATCTGCCCTTGCATGCAAGTCTCCTTCTGTTACAGACGATGCCCTTGTTGTGGTTCGTTCTAAGTCAACAGTGACAAGCAGAGTCTCGGTCCGCTCCCAGTCACTGGACAAAGAGCCTAGACACTAAGTCAAACGATGACAAAGGTCTTGAGAACAATGAGGAAGAAGAGCGTCGAGATCAAGCGAGGTTGAGAGCAAAACTCGTCTAAGTTGGAACTGAGGTTACTCTAGGATACATGAGGTTTATATACATTTGGAGAACAAAGGAAACCAAAAAAGGGATGAGACTGTAGTTACTTGAGAAAGGAAATGTGAAAGTAACTACGAAAGGAGATAACGTCCAAGCTGTACATTGCGCAGTAATGATGGATATGAAACAGTCCACTAAAACACGGAGATGAGACGAAAAGAGAGCTGTAACACCTTCTTTCCCAGCAGGTGTGGTTATCATCCCTTTCCTGCCCCAACCACTTGCTTGGCCCATCTTTACATGTTAGTGTATGAGGGCCAGCAATGGTCAGATTTGTTAGGTAGAGAGGCTGACATGAAGTCATCCAATCTAATGTAATGCAACTAAGGTAGGTAGATGCATTGAAGCATCTGCCTTCCTTGTGTATCAATTATGGCCTGTTTGGTTGTATTTGACATTTCCACACTGAGGCATGAGTTTTTGTGTGTCCACTATATTGTGCCTCAGCCATTTTCCCCAATTTCCAGTAGGAGGTGTTAGAGTTACCCAGGCCATGCCCCGAGGAGGCCCCTCCCACCCCAACTGCCCACTTAGATAGGTCAACTTCTGACTCAGTCTAGTGGTAGTCAGATTTTGAAAGCAGAGTATATCCCAATGAATGATTCTTATAGACCATCCAGCTCTTCAGCTTAAGCACTATCAAGTACCATCCACATACACCCAACTAACACCTTTTGTGGTGTCTCATGAGCATGAATTCCGGCACCTTAACCTCACATTCAGTTCATCCCACATCACCAGTTCTGCTTATCAAAAATGGCCCACTAGACGCTCTCAATCGACCAAGCGGTCCACTCAAGTGATGGCTTGTTCTTACATATTTAAAGTTTGAGAATAGGTTAAGGTTGTTTCAACCCCAAGGCCTCTAATCATTCGCTTTACCACATAAATCTAATATGAGCTTCTGCTATCCTGAGGGAAACTTCGGCAGGAACCAGCTACTAGATGGTTCGATTAGTCTTTCTCCCCTATACCCAAATTTGATGATCAATTTGCACATCAGAATCGCTACGAGCCTCCACCAGAGTTTCCTCTGGCTTCACCCTATTCAGGCATAATTCACCATCTTTCAGGTCCCAACATGCTTGCTCTACTGCAGATCTGTCCCAAAAGTTCTGGTCCAGGCGTTGATGCTCCCCTGTGATATCAGGACTACCCTCGCTGTGACGGCTTAGGGCCCCAACAATAGACTTAGGAGTGGAGGAGATGAGAGTAGGTAAGAAACCCGAGAGAACTCGACTGAGGACTCTGGGTGCTACTTGCTCAGTTTATATACTACAGAGGTGGTCTGTGCACCACTCTAATAATAGTAGCTATGCTGAGTAAGTATGAGTAAAAGAAATAACATAATTGGCCCCCATTGCTGTGCATTGGTAAGCATGAGTCATAGTCCATGAGTCATCAGTCCAGTAGTCCGTAATCTAATCTAATCTTAGCGCTGACTAGATAAGATAGACACCAACCTGACTAAGATGTTTGGCTACAGCTATTGTAAAATACAAGAAAAAGAATAAAAATGTCTTAGAGATTTTGACCATTGAGAACAGGTCATGACAGTACCCCCTTTTTAGGTTTTGGCTTCCTAGATGAACTAAAAATCTTCAAAGGATATGTGTCCACCTTTTTTCTCCTTTCGCCATCTCATGCATAATTGCCATGCCCAAAATGCTTTGGGCAGGAAAGTCCAAGGATCTTCGCCTTGGTCGGCTCTGTCTATCCAGCAATATACATCATGATCCATTGTGATGTGAGGATGGGGAGTGAGTTTCGGCTTTTTAGGTGGTTCAGGGAAAAGACAATGTGATGATTGTTCACAACAGTGGCCCATGTTTGAATAACCACCGATGGTAAGGATTGTTGATTGAGATTTTTTGCTGTTGCAGCAGTTCTTACCCATGATGGTAAGAGAGACAATATACAAGTGTGTATATGTGTTTGAATAACCGGGCCCAGAATAAGGCCTTCCTACAACAAAATGAAGCAGTTTAAGGCCCTACTCCAGGGCCAATCCTTTTAATTTTTTAAGCATCCATTACAATCGCATGGACCATCATGATCTGATGATTCATTTAATTGCTTTAGGAGCTGTTGTCCTTTCCATTTTTGCCAATTTTCCTCCCATGATGCAGTTTCTGCCACTGCATTTATGTCAATCCTGGATATGGCCATTCCTGGACTTTCAGTAAAGTTTTCATATTTTTTGAAGCTTAATTTATCAAAGACACTTTTGTCAATGATACGTATTGCTCCAGGGTTTTTGTCATAGAAATGCTTTATTTTCTTTTTTGCATTTCCTAAATTTTCTTTTGGCTCCCACAAATTGTGTTCTGCCATATATCCTTTCCATCTGACAAGATATTCCATCTTGTTTCTTTTTAATCATACATCGAGGATTTCTTCCAGTACTTTACACTGCCCCACATAGTCCTGTGGGACTCCTGGGACTTCCCGGGACTTACCAGGACTTTACCAGGACTCCTGGCTCAGTCCTGGTGCAGTCCTGGTCATGTCAACCAGGGAAGATATTCAATAATTTACATCCCTACCATACAAATAACAGTAAACAGCCATATTACACTGCCCCACCATGCAAATAACAGCAAATATTGCCATTGAGTCCTGGTCAACTAACCTGTATATCAGTACTTTACACTATACTACCATACAAATAACAATAAATACACAATATATAAGCACATTACACTGTCCCATCAGACAAATAGTAGTCAACTAACCACTCCTACATTTTCCCACAGTCAGAATAGCTTCCTGTGCATATTCTCACTCTTCCTTCATTTCCCACAGAATGACCACTTTCTTTATGAGTTCCCACACTATACTAAACTGAAATGTGCCATTTTGGACATTCTATCGCAGACTACTAGAATTGCATTATGTCCATGCAATTCTGGTAACTTTGTAATAAAGTCTGCAGTAATATGAGTCCATGGCTTTGACGGTGCTGAATTAGACATTAACTTTCCCGCTGGTGGCTCTGGGAGATTCTTGCTTCTTTGGCATTTATCACATCCAGCAATGTATTTTTTAACAAATTTAGTGACTCCTGGCCACCAATAATTTCTTGTGACAAGTTCAACCGTCTTCCATTGTCCTCCATGTCCAGCAATGGGTGTATCATGATGCAATAGTCCTTGTAGCTGTTTTATAATGTTTGCCAGCAACTGCTACATCTCACATGATAATGTTGTCCACAACATTATAATCTTTTCCCATTATAATGTACATACTGCTGCCAGATCAGCACATGCCAGTGATATTATAATACACAACATTATAATACACCCACCATAGGACATTATAATATACCACTTTCCCACCAGTACTGCTTATAGGGTCAAATTTCCTGAAAAGGAGATTACATAATTTTAGAGTCAAACCAATTGTGTAGCCTTGGTCAGTGGCTTTCTAATTGTGGTTGTATGTCAGTGTTTGGTGCTGATGTCATTGAGATATCCACTGATTGATTTTCAGGGTTGAATCTCCTATAAAGGAACAATGACATAATTTCAGGGTCAACCAATTGTGTAGCCTTGGCCAGTGGCTTTCTAAATGTGGTTGTATGGCAGTGTTTGGTGCTGATATCATTGAGATATTCACTGATTGATTTTCAGGGTCAAATTTCTAAAAAAGGAAATTGATAATGGATTGTCCAGTGGCGGGTTTCCTAAAATGGAAATAGTGCCCTTCGGACTTGCCATTTTGGGAAATTCTACTCACTGTTGGTGATGATGGGCAGCAAGAAATTGCAATATCTCCCTTGATACTGAATATGTTTGTGGCGCTTTTTTTGGAATGTATTCCTTATATATATATGCACTTATCCACTATGTTAGAATGTAAAAATGCTAATAGTTTCTGTCACAATGCAACATGTCTTGCTCACTGTTGTTGACAGTGAGGAGCAACAAATGACAATATCTCCATCAATACTGGTTGTTTGTGTGGCGCTTTTTTGGTATGTCCTTATTAGGCATATAGAAAGGTATTTGGAATGTTGGAATCCAAATAGTATGTACCAATCATGCCACATATAAAATTGGTATGCTCACTGTCTGCCACAATGAGCAGTATTATCTCCACCAAAACAAGATCTTCTTGTGGCACTGTTTTTGATTTGGGATCATACCAAACAAAGATAAACATTAGGACGGTTTCAATAGAGGATCCTTAGCAACATCAAGTGGAATGTCCCATTTTCCTGACATGTCCACTTGTCAGCCAGTCTTTCTGTATCATGTTCAGACTTTTTATCATGAACCTGAAAATCACCCATTAATCAGCAGGGCAATCTGCTTCCAGACACCCTTAATGACACTCTGTTATCATAAGAAATCAAAAATCAAAAAGTGCCACAAGAAGATTCTTTGTGGTGGAGATAATACTGCTCATTGTGGCAGACAGTGAGCATACCAATTTTATTTGTGGCATGATTGGTACATACTATTTGGATTCCAACATTCCAAATACCTTTCTATATGCCTAATAAGGACATACCAAAAAAGCGCCACAAAACAACCAGTATTGATGGAGATATTGTCATTTGTTGCTCCTCACTGTCAACAACAGCGAGCAAGACATGTTGCATTGTGACAAAACTATTAGCATTTTTACATTCTAACATAGTGGATAAGTGCATATATATAGAAGGAATACATTCCAAAAACAGCGCCACAAACATATTCAGTATCAAGGGAGATATTGCAATTTCTTGCTGCCCATCATCACCAACAGTAAGTAGAATTTCCCAAAATGGCAAGTCCGAAGGGCACTATTTCCATTTTAGGAAACCCGCCACTGGACAATCCATTATCAATTTCCTTTTTTAGAAATTTGACCCTGAAAATCAATCAGTGAATATCTCAATGATATCAGCACCAAACACTGCCATACAACCACATTTAGAAAGCCACTGGCCAAGGCTACACAATTGGTTGACCCTGAAATTATGTCATTGTTCCTTTATAGGAGATTCAACCCTGAAAATCAATCAGTGGATATCTCAATGACATCAGCACCAAACACTGACATACAACCACAATTAGAAAGCACTGACCAAGGCTACACAATTGGTTTGACTCTAAAATTATGTAATCTCCTTTTCAGGAAATTTGACCCTATAAGCAGTACTGGTGGGAAAGTGGTATATTATAATGTCCTATGGTGGGTGTATTATCATGTTGTGTATTATTAATATCACTGGCATGTGCTGATCTGGCAGCAGTATGTACATTATAATGGGAAAAGATTATAATGTTGTGGACAACATTATCATGTGAGATGTAGCTGTTGCTGGCAAACATTATAAAACAGCTACAAGGATCCCTCCATGATGGAGTCTTACTATCTCCATTCGTAATTTTTCATCTTTTGGAACGTCAACTTTTCCTTGCCAGAGGATTAGTCCTTGTTCCATCCGCCATTCTCCTGCATTGAGTCTCCTGACTCCTGCTTTTTTCATGGCCTCCACTGCTTTTACAACTTCCTCATCATTTGCTTCTGATTTTCTAATTTTGTTTAAAATTTCTTTTTCCAACGTATTGACTAGCACATGTCCTTGCTGAAGTGCTGCAATTCGGAAAAATTCTGGTTTTAACAAGGTGACTTCCTTGTTATCATCTTCTACCCCCTTTTTATGGTCTGGCCTCCTGGACAGAGAATTGGCCTTTCCCATAGTTAGACCAGCTTTATGAATTAATTTAAAATTAAACCTGCTGAAGTATAATGCCCAGCATGCTTGTCTTCAGTTTAACTTTTTTGCATTCATAAAGTATTTGAGATTTTTATATGGTCTGTCCATATCTCGAATTCTTGTCTTGCTCCTTCTAGATAATGTCTCCAGGCTTTGAGACATCTAATAATGCTCCTGGACAGAGAATTGGCCTTTCCCATAGTTAGACCAGCTTTATGAATTAATTTAAAATTAAACCTGCTGAGGTATAATGCCCAGCATGCTTGTCTTCGGTTTAACTTTTTTGCGTTCATAAAGTATTCGAGATTTTTATGGTCTGTCCATATCTCGAATTCTTGTCTTGCTCCTTCTAGATAATGTCTCCAGGCTTCAAGACATCTAATAATGCTTAACATTTCTTTGTCATGGACATCATAATTCCTTTCAGTTTTGTTAAGGGATTTGGAGAGATAAGCTACTGGTCTCCATTTGTTATCATTACATTCCATTGATAACACTCCTCCCGTTGCGTAATCCAAGGCATCAGACTCTATTCTGAATTTTTTGTCAGAGTCTGGAGCGACAAGAAGGGGTTGTTCTGTAAAAGTTTTTTTTAATGTTTTAAAAGCTTTTTCTTCTCCTTCTTTCCATTCCCATGTTTTGTCTTTTCTGACCAGATTATGTAATGGTCGTGCTATTTTGGAAAAATCCTTGACAAATCGTCGATAGTAGTTTGCCAATCCTAGGAATCGTTGCACATCCTTTACACTACCAGGTGTTGGCCAGTTAAGGATAGCATCCACCTTCTTTGGGTCCATTTTAATTCCATTAGGTCCAATGATGACTCCTAGGAATTCCACTTCCTGCACATTCCATACGCATTTCTCTGGTTTGACATATAAATCATTTTATCTATGTAGACAATGACTTTTCCTTCATTTATCATATCCTGAAATATGTTGTTCATCATGGCTTGGAAGGTTGCCAGAGAATTGGTGAGACCAAAGTACATTACTACTGGTTCGAAAGAACCTTCTGGTGTAGTAAAGGCGGCCTTCCATTCATCACCTTCCTTGATTTGTACGTTATTATGACCCCACCTAAGGTCCAACCTGGTGAAGTGTTTGGCTTGTCCTGCTTGATCTACGAGCTCCGATATTAATGGTAATGGATAGTTATTTTTAACTGTCCATTCATTTAGATAGCAGTAATCCTGTACCATTCTCTTTTTTCCATCTTTTTTCTTTACAAAAAACACTGGCGATGTTTTTGTGTTGTCTGATTTGATTCCAGACAGGAGAAATTCGTATTTTTCTCCTTCCTTATAAATTTTTGGATGTTTCCATTGATCCAGGAAATCCAAATTCTGCTCCTCCCTTTCTTTTTGCTCTAGCCAGTAGGCAAAATCTAACTCTTGTTCTTTTTCCCAGACGTACATATTGGTTTCCCGTGATCCAGTTGACATCCGGATTATGTCGTTGTAACCATGTAGAACCAATGATTATGTTGGTCTTGCCTAATTTGCATATTTTGAATGTGGCTCGTTCTTGATGTCCTTTGTAACTCATGATTAGATCTACCTCATGAGTAATCATACCTCCTTTATTGTTAGATCCATCTACGTTTCTAACTTGGATAGGTCGATCTAAAGGAATTAGTTTATAGCCTTTTTCGTTAGCAAATTTAGTGCTCATAAACAAACCTGTTGCTCCTGAATTGAGCAACGCTGTTTCTGTTGTTTGGTCATGTGTGTTTAGAGTTTCTAGACCTATTTCCATTAGTATCTCGTCTTTCTGACCTATTGATTGAACAAGAAATTCTTTTTGTCCCTTTTTAAGTATTCTTTTACCTGATAAGGAAGAATCAAGCACAGGTTTATCTGCCCTGCTGCGCTCCTGTGCTTTGGCACTAGAGACCGCTTCCTGCGGGGTGGTCTCAGAGACTGTTGAAGTCTCCAAGTCCTCCATACCTACCTGTCCATCTTCCTTACCTAATACAGAATACCTATTTAGAGAGTTCAGTATGGGACTTACTGACTCTTGTCTTCTTTTAAACTTTTGCCTTTTGCAAAATATTCCTTCATTTCTTTGAAGGACATTGTTTTGATATCCAATCTGGATTGGCAATTTCTTGTGATGTGACCTATTCTTCCACATTTGTAACAGCGCATTGACAGATGCTGTGTTTGGTCGACATCCATGGTGTTCGGATCTGCGGGTCTTGATCCTGTGGTATTATTTCCCGTGGAGGGCCCAGCTCCCAATTGGTTCTGACTTGCTGATCCTGATGCTGCATTGAATCTCCATTGGGGTTTAGGCTGGCCAGTTCCTACCATCTTTGATGTATTTCCAGCAGGTTGTCCCTCCAATCTACTGCAAATCCTTCTGACATATATGATAGTACCAGGAGAATCTTGTCCTCTTCCTCGGCACTAGTCATCTTCAGCTGTATGTACAGCTGGCATCCATTAATAAAGTTAGTGACCTCCGACATGTTGCCAGAGAACACCGGGGGTTTGGCAACATCAACTTTTGACAAACCATTTCCTGCAGGTGTGGGAATATTGAATACCATTTCTTCTGGTATATTAATTACTGGGGCCGGGGCAGCCAGTGGCAGTGCTGCTTGTTATGCTGCAGCAGTGTAACGATTCAAATTGGGCCAGCCTGAGACCAATGCCCAATGCTCACATCTGCACCACCTTGACCCTCGGACCCTCCGACACTCATTTCCGATGCCAACGACACCAGACAAGCCCCTCCAAGCAATACCGAGCCTCATTGAGCACAACCGAGCCTCATTGAGCATCACCATACCCTCTCGGACCCCTTCAGAACCCCTTCGGAACCCTTTGGACCCTCAGAGACCACCGCTCCGAGTCCTCATGTACAGTGACCAGCAAAAGGTTTCCAATGTTTGGTGAAACTGTATTGAATGGCTTATAGCATGAGAAATAAATTATATAAAAATCCTGAAAGCGGCAAGCCGCGTTGGTTTGTTATCTAATAAATACACCCCTTCCATAAGTCAGGGCTTAAGTGCATGTATTAGCTCTAGAATTACCACAGTTATCCAGCACTTAACACTCCCCCACCTATCCTAGTGGAATCTGAGCTCAGTCCGAGTACTCCGAGTGGAATCCGAGCTCAGTCTGAGTTCAGTCCGAGTAAGTCAAAAAGGTGCTAAGAATCCGAGTAGAATCCGAGTCCATTCTGAGCTCAGTCCGAGTTGGGAACTTTCACCATTCAATCCGACCTGAACTCGGACTGAACTCGGACTGAACTCGGACTGAACTCAGATTATACCATGTTTACATATGTGTATCAATGTACATATGAACTCTCATATGCAAGGGTCAATCCTCAAATAGTTCTTCAGGATCATCTGTGTTCATCTGTAATCCTTGTCTTTTCACCACCTGCCTTGTGTGGTACATAAGCATGCAGTGTAAAAACCAGTTAAAGTTCCAAGAATTCATTCTTCTCAAGATTGGGTCAAAGCCACCTAGCCATGCATTCAGTTGCTCACATGCTTGTGTATTGAATGCACGCTTGTAATATGGCCTGTCTCTTTCATCTGTCTCCACATAAACCAAATTAGGAGCTGATCCATCTAATGGTGCTGGGTTGCACCATTTGCGACATAACAAATCTGAAGCACGGTGGTTTATATAGTGGAAAGAGTCAACTATAAATCTGCTGGTGTTTTTCCAACTCTCCCATGACCCATTTGCAACACTGGCTCGGAGCACTACACAAGCCTTATCAATGCATATATATGCTGGCCTGTTTTCATGTCTTGGATAAACCTGTTGGAGGAAGTTCAATATGTTTCTGGGTGATTCTGCCTTTTTGAATTTGTCCCATGCAATGACAACACCACATGGGGCACAGATAGTCTCAACACAGTAATAACATGGAGGTTTAAAGAGTTCTCTGATTGTTCTTGCAGGATTCTCTTCTGTATCTTCTGTATCATGAGGCTGTTGTACATTGTCATTTGCAGGTACCCATGGCCATGTTTCATCTTGTCTTCTCATAGCTCTCCTGTATCCTCCAAGGATATTTGTTCTATGATTAATCAAATGTCTTTGCCACCTTCCTTGGTGCTGTGGACAGGCCTGTGTACCTTGTACTTTAACACCATTGCAATCAGTAACATGACATAATCTCCCAGCCAAATTCTCATGAAGAGCACAGTACACTCCACCACGTGCATTCAACAAGTCACCAGTACAATTCTGGTAGCCACAATACTGAAAATGCATAAGCAAGTGTAAGTTAACATTATAAATGCATTGACTTACAGTATGACCCATAACAATACCATCCATCACAATCATCTTTACAGGAGCACAATCCTCAACTACAATTGTCTGAAATTGTGGTGCAATTGATGTATCCTCTGCACCAACCATGGCTGAAGGGTCTACACCACCAGCATTAACAGACTGTTCTCTGTATTTTTGAGTGCACTCATTGCAACTGTGCTCCAATGAGCCTTTAATAATACCACCATTCCCCAGAAGTGCAAATGCTTGTCTTGTGACATCATCAATTGGCAGGTTATCTGTCATTGTCACATTTATGTTTGACTCAGCTGCTACCATCCGTATTGACTCTTGTATGAAGGCTTGCCAGATTGTTCTTCTTGTCACCTTTACTGACTCAAATGTCATGTTAATAAATTGTGCATAAGTGGCTGCTGATGCATGAAAGCTATAAAGACCACTCATAACAGCTGAGGTAAACAATCTGTCAACCCATAAGTTCTGCCCAATCTTGACATATTTGGCTGAATTCAAATATACCCTGTCACATGAGTCTTGCAGTTGTCTGGGAGCACTTTCATGATCTGCATAATAGACTGATTTGCAAGATGGGCAATATCCACTGAGCAGAGGCACTTGCTCATATGTATCAGGACTACCCTTGCCGTGACGGCTTAGGGCCCCAACAATAGACTTATGAGTGAGAGGAGATGAAGGTAGAGAGAAACCCGAGAGAACTCGACTGAGGACTCTGGGTGCTATCTTGCTCAGTTTATATACTACAAGGGTGGTCTGTGCACCACTCTAATAATAGTAGCTACGCTGAGTAAGTATGAGTAAAAGAGATAACATAATCGGCCCCCGCTGCTGCGCATTGGTAAGCCTGAGTCATAGTCCATGAGTCATCGGTCCGGTAGTCCGTAATCTAATCTAATTGTTATCTAATCTAATCTAATCTTAGCGCTGACTAGATAAGATAGACGCCAACCTGACTAAGATGTTTGGCTACAACTATTGTAAAATACAAGAAAAAGAATAAAAATGTCTTAGAGATTTTGACCGTTGAGAACAGGTCATGACAGTACCCCCTTTTTAGGTTTCGGCTTCCTAGACGAACTAAAAAAAATCTTCAAAGGATATATGTCCACCTTGCTTCTCCTTTCTCCATCTCATGCATAATTGCCATGCCCAAAATGCTTTGGGTGGGAAAGTCCAAGGATCTACGCCTTGGTCGGCTTATTCTATCCAGCGGTACACATCACGATCCATAGTGATGCGAGGACGGGGAGTGGGTTTCGTCTTTTTGATTGGTTCCGGGAGAGGACAACGTGATGATTGTTCACAACAGTGGCCCACGTTTGAATAGCCACCGATGGTAAGGATTGTTGATTGAGATTTTTTGTTGTTGCGACGATTCTTACCCATGATGGTAAGATAGACGATATACAAGTGCGTATATGTGTTTGAATAACCTGGCCCAGAATAAGGCCTTCCTACAACAAAATGAAGCAGTTTAAGGCCCTACTCCAGGGCCAATCCTTTTAATTTTTAAAACAACCATTACAATCGCATGGACCATCGTGATCTGATGATTCATTTAATTGGTTTAGGAGTTGTTGTCCTTTCCATTTCTGCCAATTTTTCTCCCATGATGCAGTTTCTGCTACTGCATTTATGTCAATCCTGGATATGGCCGTTCCTGGACTTTCAGTAAAGTTTTCATATTTTTTGAAGCTTAATTTGTCAAAGACACTTTTGTCAATGACTCGTATTGCTCCGGGGTTTTTATCATAGAAATGCTTTATTTTCTTCTTTGCATTTCCTAAGTTCTCTTTCGGCTCCCACGAATTGTGTTCTGCCGTATATCCTTTCCATCGAACAAGATATTCCATCTTGTTTCTTTTTAGTCGTACATCGAGGATCTCTTCTACCTCGTATTCTTTTTCACCATCAATTTCTACTGGTGGTGGCGGCGCAATGCGTTGTCCCCTAAGTGGTTTAACATAGGGACGTATCCTTGAAACATTCACAACAGGGTGAATTTGTTGTGAGAAGGGTAGATTTAACTCTACGGTGTTTGACGAAATGATCTTTTTGATTGGATAGGGACCTATCCATCGTTCTGCTAATTTTCTAGTTGGACAACCAGAAAGCTGAAGATCTTTGGTTGATAACCAAACTCGATCTCCTACTTTATATTCTGGTACTTCAGAACGTCGTCTATCTGCGTAAAGTTTTCATATCATCCTGCGATTTCTTTAATGCAGCTTGCGCTTCTTCATGAATTTCCTTCATTTTTTGTGCAAAGTCAGCCGCAGCTGGATGACTTCCTTCTTTTCTGGGTTCAATACCCATTCTTGGATGTTTTCCGTAATTTACGAAAAACGGTGTATGTTTTGTTGAGGCCTGAATTTTGTTATTGTAACTAAATTCAGCTATTGCAAGCCATCCCGACCACTTTTCTTGTCGGTGATCTACAAAAATCCTCAGGAACTGTTCTAGATCCTGATTCATTTGTTCTGTTTGTCCATCCGTCTGTGGATGGAAAGCTGTAGACAAATCTGTAGAAATGCCTAACATTTGATTCAATTCCTTCATCATTTGAGCGGCGAATTGAGGTCCGCGATCCGAGATTATTGACTCGGGGAGACCATGGAGTTTCCATATATGATCTCTGAACAATGTTGCCAACCCTTGAGCTGACGTTTCTTCTGATGTTGGGATGAAATGTGCCATTTTGGACATTCTATCGCAGACTACTAGAATTGCATTATGCCCATGCGATTCTGGTAACTTTGTAATAAAGTCTGCGGTGATATGGGTCCATGGCTTTGATGGTGCCGAATTGGGCATTAATTTTCCCGCTGGTGGTTCTGGGAAATTCTTGCTTCTTTGGCACTTGTCACATCCAGCAACCTATTTTTTAACAAATTTAGTGACACCTGGCCACCAATAATTTCTTGTGACGAGTTCAACCGTCTTCCATTGTCCTCCATGTCCAGCAATGGGTGTGTCATGATGGAGTCTGACTATCTCCATTCGTAGTTTTTCATCTTTTGGAACGTACACTTTTCCTTGCCAGAGGATTAATCCTTGTTCCATCTGCCATTCTCCTGCATTGAGTCTCCTGACTCCTGCCTTTTTCATGGCTTCCACCGCTTTCACAACTTCTTCATTGTTTGCTTCTGATTTTCGAATTTTATCTAAAATTTCTTTTTCCGACGTATTGACTAGCACATGTCCTTGTTGAAGTGCTGCAATTCGGAAAAATTCCGGTTTTAACAAGGTGACTTCCTTGTTATCATCTTCTACCCCTTTTCATGGTCTGGCCTCCTGGACAGAGAGTCGGCCTTTCCCATTGTTGATCCAGCTTTATGAATTAATTTAAAATTAAACCTGCTGAGGTATAATGCCCAGCGTGCTTGTCTTCGGTTTAACTTCTTTGCATTCATAAAGTATTCGAGATTTTTATGGTCCGTCCATATCTCGAATTCTTGCCTTGCTCCTTCTAGATAATGTCTCCAGGCTTCGAGACATCTAATAATGCCCAACATTTCTTTGTCGTGGACATCATAATTCCTCTCGGTTTCATTGAGGGATTTGGAGAGATATGCTACTGGTCTCCATTTGTTGTCATCACATTCCATTGATAACACTCCTCCCGTTGCGTAATCCGAGGCATCAGACTCTATTCTGAATTTCTTGTCGGAGTCTGGAGCGACAAGAAGGGGTTGTTCCGTAAAAGTTTTTTTTAATGTTTTAAAAGCTTTTTCTTCTCCTTCCTTCCATTCCCATGTTTTGTCTTTTCTGACCAGATTATGCAATGGTTGTGCTATTTTGGCAAAATCTTTGACAAATCGTCGGTAATAATTTGCCAATCCTAAGAAACACTGGACATCCTTAACACTGCCAGGTGTTGGCCAGTTCAGGATAGCGTCCACTTTCTTTGGGTCCATTTTAATTCCATTGGGTCCAATGATGACTCCTAGGAATTCTACCTCTTGCACGTTCCATACACATTTTTCTGGTTTAACGTATAAATCATTTTCTTCCAAGCGCCGGAGAACTTCGAGCACTATATTGTTGTGCTCTTTTTCGGTTTTTTGTATAAATGAGAATGTCATCTATGTAAACAATGACTTTTCCTTCATTTATCATATCCCGAAAGATATCATTCATCATGGCCTGGAAGGTTGCCAGAGAATTGGTAAGCCCAAAGTACATTACTACTGGTTCAAAAGAACCTTCTGGTGTAGTAAAGGCAGCCTTCCATTCATCTCCTTCCTTGATTCGTACATTATTGTAACCCCACCTAAGGTCCAACCTGGTGAAGTGTTTGGCTTGTCCTGCTCAATCCACGAGCTCTGATATCAATGGTAATGGATAGTTATTTTTAACCGTCCATTCATTTAGGTAACGGTAGTCCTGTACCATTCTCTTTTTTCCATCTTTTTTCTTTACGAAGAACACCGGCGATGTTTGCGGTGATTTCGAAGGTCTGATGTACCCCTTTTTTAATTGATCATCGACAAAATCTCGGACTTCTCCGAGTTCATCTGGTGACAGAGGATACACCTTTCCTTTCCTTGGTTGATAACCCTGTTTGAGATCAATGGCGTGATCCCAAGGTTTTCTAACCGGCATTCTTTCTGACGCAGTTTTTCAAACAAGTGTAAATACTTGTGATACTGTGGTGGTACCAGATCTTTTGGTTTCTGTTTTTTCAACTCCCTAATCCATTTTGGGTCGTCTGATTTGATTCCAGACGGGAGAAATTCATATTTTTCTCCTTCCCTATAGAATTTCGGGTGTTTCCATTGATCCAGGAAATCCAAATTCTGTTCTTCTTTCTCCTTTTGCTCTAGCCAGTAGGCAAAGTCCAATTCCCTCTCTTTTTCCCAGACGTACATATTGGTTTCCCAATGTTCCGCCTGTTTTGTCCGCTTCTGTCTTTCCTTTGTCCACTCCCTTTGTTTATGTCCACATGATCGTGGGCATCTTGTCAACTCTATTTTACCGGTGATCCAGTTGACATCCAGATTGTGTCGTCGTAACCATGTAGATCCAATGATTACGTTGGTCTTGCCTAATTCGCATATTTCGAATGTGGCTCTTTCTTGATGTCCCTTATAGCTCATGAGTAGATCTACTTCATGAGTAATCATACCGCCTTCATTGTTAGATCCATCTACGTTTCTAACTTGAATTGGTCGATCTAAAGGGATTAGTTTATAGCCTTTTTTGTTAGCGAATTTGGTATTCATAAATAGACCTGTTGCTCCTGAATCGAGCAACGCTGTTTCTGTTGTCTGGTCATGTGTGTCTAGAGTTTCTAGACCTATTTCCATTAGTATCTCGTCCTTTTGACCAATAGAACGAACGAGAAACTCTTTTTGTCCCTTTTTAAGTATTCGTTTACTTGATAAGGAAGAATCAAGCACAGGTTTATCCGCCCTGCCACGCTCCTGTGCTTTGGCACTAGAGACTGCTTCCTGCGGGTGGTCTCAGAGACTGTTGAAGTCTCCAAGTCCTCCGTACCTACCAGTCCGTCTTCCTTACCTAATACAGAATACCTATTTAGAGAGTTCAGTACAGGACTTACTGACTCTCGTCTTCTTCTAAATTTTCGCCTTTTGCTAAATATTCCTTCATCTCTTCGAAGGACATGGTTCGGATGTCCAATCCGGACGGCAATTTCTTGCGATATGGCCGATTCTTCCACATTTGTAGCAGCGCATCGGCGGGCGCTGAGTTCGATCCACGTCCATTGCATTCGGATCTTGAGGCCGTATTGCTGGATTATTGCTCGAGGAGGGCCCAGCTCCCGATCGGTTCTGGCTCGCTGATCCCAATGCTGTATTGAATCTCCATCGGGGTTTAGGCTGGCCAGTTCCTACCGGCTTCGCCGTATCCGGGCCTTTGGTCCCTTCGCTCCTCTTAGCGGAGTTACTGTTCCTCAAAGAATAATATTGTTCTTCGGCCTTAGCTTGTCTCCATTGTCGGTCGAGACGGACCGATCTTCGGTACCATTCTTCGATGGTTTCCGGTACTTCATTCAAACTTCTTTTAAATTCTTCAACTAGGGCCCTTCCCTGGTACCCTGTTCCTTGTGCGACTTTTTTAAACTTTTGCACGTGTTCCTCACACGTGTGTGTGCCCTGTGACATGGTGCGCAACTCCAATATTTTCGATGACTGTTCATCTGTGTCACCGAAATCCCTACGTATTTGCCTATATAATTGTTCCACTGTGTCCGGAACAATGTCGTCTTCATCGGCAATTAATTCAATAGATTGTCTCGCCAATCTACGCGAATCCTTCTGACATATATGACAGCACCAGGAGAATTTTGTCCTCTTCCTCAGCGCTTGCCATCTTCAGCTGATGTATAGCCGGCATCCGTTTATAAAGTTCGTGACCTCCGACATTTTGCCGGGAACACCGGTGGCTTGGCAACGTCTACTTTTGACGAGCCGTTCCTCCTGCTGGTGTGGGAATATTGAATACCGTCCCTTCCGGTATGTTAATGATTGGGGCCGGGCGGCCGGTGGTATTGCTGCTTGTTGTGCCGCAGCGGCATTGTTATTTTGAAGCACTAGGAGCTGTGCTTGTAGCTGCTGAATTGTATTATTTTGATTATTCAGCAGTTGTAATAACTGCGGGATGTCAGATCTTCTTCTCCTTGATCCGACATGTTGATGTAGCGAGGGGGTGGTGTAAATGGGGATAAGGATCTTGACGGTTGTGATACTGATGGAGATCTAAATGCTGGTGGTGGTGGTGAGAACGGCGGTGCTACTTCTCCGATGTATTGGGCTTCGGAGTGGAATAGACTTTGGATATTAAGGGTAGCGGGGTTAGGGACGAGGATTTGGAACGGTGCAGGTTCCCACTGATGTTGTACCTCGGTGATCGAGGGTGTGGAGTCGGTTGACTCGGTTGGTGTATGTAATGCGGGAACGTCCGAGACTGGATCGTTATTGTCAAATGGATCTGGCCCAAAAGGGTCGTAATCAATATCAAAGTCTTCTAGACCGTCCAGTGGTACACCGAATACCTCTATCCAGAAGTTATCGATTTCCCTATCTGTAAGCCCGTGCGATCTAAGAAGATCTCGTACTTTGTAATTCTCCGTTATGTAAGAAGTGAGGGAGGTCTTGGCCTGTCACTTATTTGGGAATGCACTCAGGGTCCAAACCCCTCCCTGCAGTGCTAATACGTAAACGGTATAGTACAGTATTTGACTTTTATGAATTGATTAAACTAAACTGGATCCGAACGGTTGTCCAGTTAGCACTATACCCTAATAGGTACGGCCTTTCTCAGAAGCGCGTGGTCAAGCGACGGCTACTTCCAAGGATTACGAAACAATGTAATTAAGTATGTATGTGTATAGCCTTCAGAGGCCTAGACCAGGGCAATTTAACGTGCGCAGGGGCTGGTGAGGCTGGTCCTATGATGCGAGTGACGTAACGTGTCACTACTCCGGCACTGGTATCCTGTGCACAGGTAACCCTATCAACCGGGTTAGGTTCTTTGGTTTGCGTAGACCGGGAACGTAAGATAGAGCTTTTATGGATGCTCTAAAGAACCAAGGGTGACGGTTTTATTGTCCGACAACAAATAACGCTTTATACTCTGCGGAAGAGTGTGTGAGCCCCCGATATCAAAGAAGTTCCCTTTACCCTGGGATCCGGGTTCGAGCGTGATGCTCTAGTTACAAGCGTTGGGGCAGTAAGGAGGTGTGCAGTCGAGTTCTACTATCAGGACTACCCTTGCCGTGACGGCTTAGGGCCCAACAATAGACTTATGAGTGAGAGGAGATGAGGGTAGAGAGAAACCGAGAGAACTTGACTGAGGACTCTGGTGCTATCTTGCTCAGTTTATATACTACAAGGGTGGTCTGTGCACCACTCTAATAATAGTAGCTACGCTGAGTAAGTATGAGTAAAAGAGATAACATAATTGGCCCCGCTGCTGCGCATTGGTAAGCCTGAGTCATAGTCCATGAGTCATCGGTCCGGTAGTCCGTAATCTAATCTAATTGTTATCAATCTAATCTAATCTTAGCGCTGACTAGATAAGATAGACGCCAACCTGACTAAGATGTTTGGCTACAGCTATTGTAAATACAAGAAAAAGAATAAAAATGTCTTAGAGATTTTGACCGTTGAGAACAGGTCATGACATCATGATGCTATCCATGACAAGATTCAGGCTCAGGGCCTGGTTAAGGTCTATAAACACTGTGTTGATGTTGTCAATGACCCCAAACCCAGCATGGTTCTCAAATCTGAGGTTACTCCTTCTCTTGTCCCCATCCTCAGAAAATTATCTAGAAAATATTCTCCTGTGAGCAGTAAGTGGCCTCTTTTATGTAAATTTATCACATATGTTAACAACTTTTGTAGGGTTGAATCAGAGAATATTTGTGCATGAAGAGGGAAATTGGATTATCAAAGGCAGGTACAAGGATGCTATTGAGGATGATGAAGATGTGGAATGGTCAGTTGTGGATGGGAAACACACAATTTCTCTTTGTGCTGTCAGTCACTCATCTCACCTCATCTCCCTTTGCCATGACCTGACCTGTTGCAGGAGGATGAAGCCACCAGACTCAGTCATGGGACTGTTTCTGGAACTAAAAGCACCACTCACAGTTTTTCAGCTTCAACAGCCTCTTCTGGAGCCTCTGGAATCCCTACTCAGTTATCAGCTGAGGAGATGAAGGCTATACTTGACATACCTACCCATCTGACTGATGGACATGACACTTCCTTAAAGTCATATTATCAGAAGTACAAGGCCTTTGTTCAGGCCCAGCATACAGTGGATTCCATGGTATCTCAGGGGCAATGGCCTGCCCAGAAGAAGCCTACCATTACAGAGTTGATCAAGTTATTTGTCTCTCCATCTATGTGGCATTCACATGTCAAGAAACTTGCCAATGTGGCTAATTACCCCAAGATGCAGGAGTGGTTGGAGGGAGGGGATAATGCCCTTGATGATGTAGAAGTTTGGGGTTTCCAGAAGTCCTCTGGCTACACATTTATGGACTTGGCAGCATATATTAAGGAGCAAGATGAATCCAGAGGTAGGAAGGGAAAGAAGAAGCAAAGTGTGACTCAGAGTGATGTAGGTTCCAATGAGGGAGATGGGAGTACAAGGAAGAAAGGGTCTAAGAAGAAATCTGGAAAGAAGTAAGCTCCATACTTATCACTTGAATCATATGCAAATTTTGTAGTTTCCTTGAATTTTGTAAAGAATCTATGCTATGCATACTGAATGGACTATCAATCTATATGTGGTTGATTTGGATGATGGGCTTAATCCCCACAGCTGCAGCAAGAACAGAGCAGCCTTTCCCAGACATCCAATTCCAAACATTCTGCAAGTTTGTGGAGAATAATTTCAACTCAGCAATATCTCTATCAACTGTACTTATGATTCTATTCTCTGTCACAGAAAACACTACACTTCTCAGTCTCCATGCACGACAACAAAACCCACAGTATGGTGGGGAAATTGCCAATGTGACTACTGGTTGGATAAAATGCTTATCACGTGCAGTTCAGCACAGGGGAAGAGGACAACCACTTCTTCCAAATGAAAAGGGTGATGACAATGATGATAAAGTCAACATAAGACTCAGCTTCAAGCTTGATGCTCTTGCTAAACTTCTTAAGCTACATCCCTATAATAAGAGAGGGAAATTCATTGGAAAGTTGAAACCAGTCTCAAACAAGGAAATATTACCAGTACATATCATTTGTCCAGACTCAGTTGTCTGTGAAACTATAGCATGTAATCCTAGAGCATTACTTCAACACACAAGACCAAGGGACATTCCTTTGGTTACTCTAGTTAAAAACTTCATTGCATATGAGCAAGTGCCTCTGCTCAGTGGATATTGCCCATCTTGCAAATCAGTCTATTATGCAGATCATGAAAGTGCTCCCAGACAACTGCAAGACTCATGTGACAGGGTATATTTGAATTCAGCCAAATATGTCAAGATTGGGCAGAACTTATGGGTTGACAGATTGTTTACCTCAGCTGTTATGAGTGGTCTTTATAGCTTTCATGCATCAGCAGCCACTTATGCACAATTTATTAACATGACATTTGAGTCAGTAAAGGTGACAAGAAGAACAATCTGGCAAGCCTTCATACAAGAGTCAATACGGATGGTAGCAGCTGAGTCAAACATAAATGTGACAATGACAGATAACCTGCCAATTGATGATGTCACAAGACAAGCATTTGCACTTCTGGGGAATGGTGGTATTATTAAAGGCTCATTGGAGCACAGTTGCAATGAGTGCACTCAAAAATACAGAGAACAGTCTGTTAATGCTGGTGGTGTAGACCCTTCAGCCATGGTTGGTGCAGAGGATACATCAATTGCACCACAATTTCAGACAATTGTAGTTGAGGATTGTGCTCCTGTAAAGATGATTGTGATGGATGGTATTGTTATGGGTCATACTGTAAGTCAATGCATTTATAATGTTAACTTACACTTGCTTATGCATTTTCAGTATTGTGGCTACCAGAATTGTACTGGTGACTTGTTGAATGCACGTGGTGGAGTGTACTGTGCTCTTCATGAGAATTTGGCTGGGAGATTATGTCATGTTACTGATTGCAATGGTGTTAAAGTACAAGGTACACAGGCCTGTCCACAGCACCAAGGAAGGTGGCAAAGACATTTGATTAATCATAGAACAAATATCCTTGGAGGATACAGGAGAGCTATGAGAAGACAAGATGAAACATGGCCATGGGTACCTGCAAATGACAATGTACAACAGCCTCATGATACAGAAGATACAGAAGAGAATCCTGCAAGAACAATCAGAGAACTCTTTAAACCTCCACGTTATTACTGTGTTGAGACTATCTGTGCCCCATGTGGTGTTGTCATTGCATGGGACAAATTCAAAAAGGCAGAATCACCCAGAAACATATTGAACTTCCTCCAACAGGTTTATCCAAGACATGAAAACAGGCCAGCATATATATGCATTGATAAGGCTTGTGTAGTGCTCCGAGCCAGTGTTGCAAATGGGTCATGGGAGAGTTGGAAAAACACCAGCAGATTTATAGTTGACTCTTTCCACTATATAAACCACCGTGCTTCAGATTTGTTATGTCGCAAATGGTGCAACCCAGCACCATTAGATGGATCAGCTCCTAATTTGGTTTATGTGGAGACAGATGAAAGAGACAGGCCATATTACAAGCGTGCATTCAATACACAAGCATGTGAGCAACTGAATGCATGGCTAGGTGGCTTTGACCCAATCTTGAGAAGAATGAATTCTTGGAACTTTAACTGGTTTTTACACTGCATGCTTATGTACCACACAAGGCAGGTGGTGAAAAGACAAGGATTACAGATGAACACAGATGATCCTGAAGAACTATTTGAGGATTGACCCTTGCATATGAGAGTTCATATGTACATTGATACACATATGTAAACATGGTATAATCTGAGTTCAGTCCGAGTTCAGTCCGAGTTCAGTCTGAGTTCAGGTCGGATTGAATGGTGAAAGTTCCCAACTCGGACTGAGCTCAGAATGGACTTGGATTCTACTCGGATTCTTAGCACCTTTTTGACTTACTCGGACTGAACTCAGACTGAGCTCGGATTCCACTCGGAGTACTCGGACTGAGCTCAGATTCCACTAGGATAGGTGGGGGAGTGTTAAGTGCTGACTGATGTGTAGGCTAGTTGATTGTTATTTGAATTAGTTGACTGTCAGATGGGCATAAGTAAAGTGCCTGATAAATGGGGACCCCGAACTCAAACCATGATCATCAGGTGGCTGGTATGGCAATTGTGAAAACCTTTATTTTTTTTCTGTGTTGGAAATTGGATGTCAACTGTCAAATGGGCATAAGTAAAATTGACAAATGAGATGGGAACCCAGAACCCAAACCATGATTACCAGATGGCTGGTATGGCAATTGTGAAAACCTTTATTTTTGTGTTGGAAATTCAAATGGACATAAGTAACAATTGATGAATGAGACAGGAACCCAGAACTCAAATCATGATCACCAGATGGCTGGTATGGCAATTGTGAGGACCTTTCATTTTTCCTGTGTTGGAAGTTGCATGTCTGTTATTGAAAATGGGGTGAGAAGTAGGTTTGGTGTAGGAAGTTAATTTGACCGTGGGAAAATTGAGTCCAGTGTGGGAATTCATACAAAAAGTTGGTTTGTGGGGTTAAATTGGCCGTGGAAAGTTTAGTATAGTGTGGGAACTCATAAAGAAAGTGGTCATTCTGTGGGAAATGAAGGAAGAGTGAGAATATGCACAGGAAGCTATTCTGACTGTGGGAAAATGTAGGAGTGGTTAGTTGACTACTATTTGTCTGATGGGACAGTGTAATGTGAGCTCTTTACGGTGCCCCACATAGTCCCACTGGACTCCCGGCTCAGTCCGGGAATTCCCGGGAATTCCCGGACTGGCTGGTGGCTGGCAAAACCCATTTTCGCTGCCAAAAAACCCGGGACTCGACCAGGACCCTACAGGGAGTCCTGGCCATGCCCCAGGCATTCCCGGGATTCCTGGGAGCCCAAGGTCCCGGGAGTCCTGGGAGTCCCATCGCTGAACGAGCCCAGCTATATATGCTGGGCTATTCAGTCACGTGAACGGTCAAACGCGCGCACGACGTGCCGTTGATTCAATGTGACGTGTCACACGTGATCTGTCACCTGCCCAACACACTGCTGACGCCCGTCGTCTCCACCATCTACCAACGCACCTACCACCGCTCCCTGACAACCACGCCCACGATGAACCCCCTCCACTCACCACCCAGTCCCTACCACACCCACCTCTCCCGTTCACCCTCTCACTCTCTCGCCCATTCGCCTTGCCCTCTCGCCTCTCGCTCTCTCCCCCTCTCCCCCTCTCGCCTGTTCGCCCACTCCCCCTCTTGCTCATTCGCCTTGCCCTCTCGCCTCTCGCCCGTTCGCCCTCTCCCCTCTCGCTCGTTCGCCTTGCCCTCTCACCTTCGCCCGTTCGCCCATTCGCCCTCTTGCATTCGCCCTCTCCCCCTCTCGCTCATTCACCTTGCCCTCTCGCCGTTCGCCCACTCCCCCTCTCGCTCTCGCCTTCGCCCGTTCGCCCTCTCGCCGTTTGCCCTCTCCCCCTCTCGCTCGTTTGCCTTGCCCTCTCGCCTCTCGCCCGTTCGCCCTCTCCCCTCTTGCTCGTTCGCCTTGCCCTCTTGCCTCTCGCCCGTTCGCCCTCTTGTGTTCGCCTCTTGCCGTTCGCCCACTCCCCCTCTCGCTCGTTCGCCTTGCCCTCTCGCCTCTCGCCCGTTCGCCCTCTCGTGTCGCCCTCTTGCCGTTCGCCCACTCCCCTCTCGCTCGTTCGCCTTGCCCTCTCGCCTCTCGCCCGTTTGCCCGTTTGCCCTCTCGCTCATTCGCCTTGCCCTCTCGCCTCTCGCCCGTTTGCCCGTTTGCCCGTTTGCCCTCTCGCCGTTTGCCCTCTCCCCCCTCGCCTTCGCCGTTCGCCCTCTCCCCTCTCGCCCTCTCGCCTCTCTCCTCGCCCTTCGCCCTCTCGCCTTGCCCTCTCGCCATTCGCCCTCTCCCCCCTCGCTCGTTTGCCCTCTCGCCTTGCCCTCTTGCCTTGCCCTCGCCATTCGCCCTCTCCCCCCTCGCTCGTTTGCCCTCTTGCCTTGCCCTCTTGCCTTGCCCTCTCGCCATTCGCCCTCTCCCCCTCGCTCGTTTGCCCTCTCGCCTTGCCTCTCGCCTTGCCCTCTCGCCATTCGCCCTCTCCCCCCCTCGCTCGTTTGCCCTCTCGCCTTGCCCTCTCGCCTTGCCCTCTCGCCGTTTGCCCTCTCCCCCCCTCGCTTGTTCGCCCTCTCGCCGTTCGCCCTCCCCCCCTCGCTTGTTCACCTTCTCACCTTGCCCTCTCGCCTTGCCCTCTCGCCTCTCGCCCATCCCCCTCTCACCTGTCGCCCCTTGCCCTCTCGCCCATTCGCCCTCTCGCCTGTCGCCCTCTCGCCTATCGCCTGTTCGCCCTCTCCCCCTCTCACCCCTCACCCGTTTACTGCCCTCTCGCCTCTCACCCTCTCGCCTCTCACCCTCTCACTCTGATGTCTCTCACCCTCACCCTCTTGCCCTTTGCCTGTTGCCCTGTTGCCTGTTGCCTCACCCTGTTGCCCTCACCCTGTTGCCCTGTTGCCCTCTCACCCTCTCATCTCTTGCCCTTGTTTCTGCTACCCTACCTCATTGTCCCACAGTGAATAAATGTATCAATAACTGTATAAATACAACTGATTGTACATTATTTAAATAAAATAAAAATAAAATAAAAATCCACTTTACCTTGGCTGAGACTGGCTGAAACTAATCACCTGATCAATTAGTCAGCAATGATATTACCTGGCCACTCACAACACACCACACACCTCACCACCATCATGCACTTTTCCACCACCAACCTTGCCCCAGGACACCCAATGCCCATCCTACCACCTGCCACATTGCCTATGCTGTCCACTCACCACACCATCACTGCCATTAGACCACCATGGCTCAGTCATGGTGGTATATTCAGGTTGATATATTTACACTGTCACTTAGTTAACAAAATAGAACACCCCTTTTATTTTTTCTGTGTTGGAAATTGGATGTCAATTGATGATGAGACAGGAACCCAGAACTCAAACCATGATGATCACCAGATGCTGGTATGGCAGTTGTGAAGACCTTTCATTTTCCTGTGTTGGAAGTTGCATGTCTGTTAATGAAAATGGGTGAGAAGTTGGTTTGGTGTAGGAAGTTAATTTGACTGTGGGAAAATTGAGTCTAGTGTGGGAATTCATACTTGAAGTTGGCCTGTGGGGGTTAAATTGGCCATGGGAAAGTTTAGTATAGTGTGGGCACTCATACAGAAAGTGGTCATTCTGTGGGAAATGAAGAAGAGTGAGAACATGCACAGGAAGCTATTCTGAACGTGTGTTGAAACTATATGTGGTCCTTGTGGAGTTGTCATTGCATGGAACAAGTTTCCAAAATCTGAGTCCCCCAAAAATATTATGAAATTCTTGGAAAGTGTTTATCCACATTAGAGTCCAGGCCTGACTATGTTTGCATTGACAAGGCATGCATGGTGCTACATAGTTGCCTAATAAATGGGAGATGGGAGGAATGGAAGGCAACAACAAGGTTTATAGTGGACTCATACCACTATATTAATCGCCATGTTGATGATGAATTATGCCAAACTTTGTGCAATCCTGCTGCTTCAAATGGATCTGCACCTAATCTGGTCATTGCAGACAAGGATAGTTGTACTATAAACATGCATTCAATACCAAGCTTGTGAGCAACTTAATGCATGGTTGGGTGGCTTTGAACAAATACTGAGAAGGATGACTGCTGGGAACTTTGACTGGTTCCTGCATTTCATGATCTTTTACCATGCAAAATATGTACTCCAGAGACAGCTATCAAATACAAAAAAGGAACAAGATGATGAGAGGGAAGATCAGGAAACAGACAATGAAGAAAATGATGAAGCAGATATATAGCTTACATTACTGTTATTTGAATAGTGTAGTAAATCTATACTGATGTGTAGGCTAGTTGATTGTTATTTGAATTAGTTGACTGTCAGATGGGCATAAGTAAATTGCCTGATAAATGGGGACCCAGAACTCAAACCATGATCATCAGGTGGCTGGTATGGCAATTGTGAAAACCTTTATTTTTTTCTGTGTTGGAAATTGGATGTCAACTGTCAAATGGGCATAAGTAACAATTGACAAATGAGATGGGAACCCAGAACCCAAACCATGATTACCAGATGGCTGGTATGGCAATTGTGAAAACCTTTATTTTTTGTGTTGGAAATTCAAATGGACATAAGTAACAATTGATGAATGAGACAGGAACCCAGAACTCAAATCATGATCACCAGATGGCTGGTATGGCAATTGTGAGGACCTTTCATTTTTCCTGTGTTGGAAGTTGCATGTCTGTTATTGAAAATGGGGTGAGAAGTAGGTTTGGTGTAGGAAGTTAATTTGACCGTGGGAAAATTGAGTCCAGTGTGGGAATTCATACAAAAAGTTGGTTTGTGGGGTTAAATTGGCCGTGGGAAAGTTTAGTATAGTGTGGGAACTCATAAAGAAAGTGGTCATTCTGTGGGAAATGAAGGAAGAGTGAGAATATGCACAGGAAGCTATTCTGACTGTGGGAAAATGTAGGAGTGGTTAGTTGACTACTATTTGTCTGATGGGACAGTGTAATGTGCTCATATATTGTGTATTTATTGTTATTTGTATGGTAGTAAAGTGTAAAGTACTGATATACAGGTTAGTTGACCAGGACTAGGCCAGGACAATGGCAATATTTGCTGTTATTTGCATGGTGGGGCAGTGTAATATGGCTGTTTACTGTTATTTGTATGGTAGGGATGTAAATTATTGAATATCTTCCCTGGTTGACATGACCAGGACTGCACCAGGACTGAGCCAGGAGTCCTGGTAGTGTCCCATTCAAAATGCAGGACTGAGCCAGGAGTCCTGGTAAAGTCCTGGTAAGTCCTGGGAAGTCCGGGAGTCCCACTGGACTATGTGGGGCAGTGTAAAGTACTGGTGTAATGTGCTCATATATTGTGTATTTATTGTTATTTGTATGGTAGTATAGTGTAAAGTACTGATATACAGGTTAGTTGACCAGGACTAGGCCAGGACAATGGCAATATTTGCTGTTATTTGCATGGTGGGGCAGTGTAATATGGCTGTTTACTGTTATTTGTATGGTAGGGATGTAAATTATTGAATATCTTCCCTGGTTGACATGACCAGGACTGCACCAGGACTGAGCCAGGAGTCCTGGTAGTGTCCCATTCAAAATGCAGGACTGAGCCAGGAGTCCTGGTAAAGTCCTGGTAAGTCCCGGGAAGTCCCAGGAGTCCCACTGGACTATGTGGGGCAGTGTAAAGTACTGCAACAATCAGTAACTCAATCGCTCACATGCCACAGCTACATACCCAGCCCCACCCATATTGCCACCCGCAGCCCCTTGTCATATTTTGATGACTTTGCCCAGGTATGTCGCCAACAATCAGTTATCTATGTAACTGATTGGTTCTTTGTTGCAACTTGACTCTTGCTGCCACCCAATCCCTCTTGTGCCACAGCTACATACCACACAGCCCCACCCATATCGCCACCGCAGCCTGCCTGCCACCTGCCACCTGTCACACATCACTTTGACCATTGCTGACCTCACATCACACACTTGCCTACACTTCTCTTTTTAACCATGCCAAGAACAGGTAAGAAGAAGACCCAACCATCACCTCCAAAGACTCATGGTCGCAAGCGTGCCACATCTGCTGTTGACACTGGGAAAGGAAGCAAGAAGGTGAAACCAGTAGATGGAAAAGATATGCAGGAGGGGAAGGGAGCAGAGTAAGTACTATCTTTATGTTGTTTTACAATATCTCATTACTTGAAGGAATGACGCATCCTCTAGCAAATGGTATTTTTATTTATTTTTTGATATTACAGAATTACTACAATAACAGCAGTGAAAGGGTTGAAGACATCCTTGCCAGGAGTGGGGTTACTGTGGCCCCTCCTTGTTGTACTCAATCAGGTGCCATTTCCCACCTTCCACCTCCTCCTTCCCAACTTGGCCGGAAGCGCCAAACAGCCTCCAAGAATGATGGTACTGACAACAACAGTGATGATGAAGAAAGCATCAACAGTGGGAAGGGATATGTAGATGCAGATCAAGATGAGGGGAATGCTTCTATAGCCAGTGGAGATGGTGGAGATGATGGTGACACAGGTAGGGAAGTTACAGTGTAACGTATGATACGGTGTAGGGAAGTCCTACAATGTAGTGAACCATACGGGTTCCTGGAAGGCCAGGAAGTCCTACTATATAAGGCTAACTACACTGTATACATATGATACAGGGGGAAGGAATTCCCTGGTACAGGCGGCAGGCAGGCGACTGACCGGCCACAGTAGGATTGGCAGGCTATCAGTTCTGAATGATATTCTTCCCCACCAGAACGTGTGGCTTGGTATGGTGCAGGAAAATGACCAGTTATAGCATGTGGCAGCCACAATAGTACCAGGCAGGAAATGGACCAGCACCAGCAGCCAGGAAACTGCAGCCAGGAAATGGACCGGCGCCAGCACAAGTGGCAGGTATTGGCAGACACTGGCTGGGAAGTTATGCGGACCAGGAAATATGTAGATATATTTGCCCAGCTTTACAGTGGCCACGAAACGAACCAGCTACAGCAGGCAGGCAATCCAGCAGGCAAGCACCCGGCAGCAACTGGCACCTGGAAATCATACAGCTAGGAAATGAACCAGGGCATAATTGGCAGGCAGGAAATTGGCAGGCGTGGCGGCTGGGAAATGGACTGGCAACGGCATAATTGGCAGGCAGGCACCCGAGCACCCCAGCCAGGAAATCATGTGGCCAGAAAAACCAGCTACGCCAGAATTGGCAGGCTGGCTGGCGCAGTCGGCAAGCAGGCAGACACCATAATGTGACTGGAAAATGAACTGGCTGCACAATTGGTAATAGCACATGGCAAAAACCAGCCAAGAGGTCCGGGGCCCGAACATGAACCGGCTGCGGCATGCAAGATGTGCAGCTAAATGATCAGCTATTAAGGCAGCAACTAAAGATGAGCTTGCCAGGAAACCAGGGTGCTTAATGAGGCCGCTATGTTAGGATACCTATATGACTGGCTTTGGCATATGTTTGAAAACCAGCAATTGTTGATGCACTTGCTTATGTAGTGCAGGCAGGAAAGAATGGGCCGCTGAGGCTGCCTGCAACATGACAAAAACTGACTAGCTGATGCTCACAGCGTGCAGTCGCCTCAGTTCTTGACAAAAATGAAAGTTAAATATATATATATATGTACATTTGTAATGAATCTATGTACATTTTGTAATATCAAGATGACTTTACACTTGCTGGGGGCGCTTGACAGCATTGTCAGGCATCTCTTCCCTCCTCTGTTTGCCACCTTGAGAATTCTCTTGACCGAGTGGTTCAGTTGATGGGTCCTCTGAGACAGCAGGCGCCCCTGCTGTTTCCGCTGCCATTGCCGCTGCTGCTGTTGCCATTGCCATTGCTGTTGCCATTGCCATTGCTGTTGCCATTGCCATTGCCATTGCCGTTGCCATTGCCGTTGCCATTGCTGTTGCTGTTGCCATTGCCGTTGCTGTTGCTTGTATGTCTGGCACTCCTCCAACAGCTACTGGCGCTGCCGCTGCTGCCATTAGGGCACGGACACTGGCAGCCAATTCCAGCCTCTGTTGCGCATCGTCTCTTCGTTGCTGTTGTAGATGCGCAACATCTACAGTGAGCCGAGCTGCCAGCCTCTCCAGAGCTGCCACCCGGGTCTCCAAACCATCCCGGCCTTGAGTGCTGTCACCAAGTATCAACTCCAACGCTGTCACGCACTGGTCAAGGTCATAATTGTCTGTTGCTACTGTCAGTTTTGTTATGAATACTTTAGTATGAATCGTACCTTTGCCTGAGCCACGCGGTCGAACTACCAGGCCACTGAACTGCGCCCGGGTCTCTGCCATTTGGACGTCATTGTCCGAGTCTTGCTCAAGTGCCAGTGCCCATTTTATTGCGCAAGGGTGTATGACCCGAATTTCCTTCTGCGCCTTGGGCGCATCAGACCCACTGCCTGTTTCTATCTGGAAGGGGTCGCTCTGGCTGCCTTTTGTTACCCCTTGTTTCTTTGCTTGCGCCACTTTTCGCTTTGCGGCTGCTGCCTTCTCTGGATTGCCTGTCAGTATGCAACGCGTTTTCATCAACCCACATGCATGGCAAGCCTTTCCTCACAGTTGCTTCCAGCACTGCTTTCCCAACCTAATGCACCTTGTACATGGTGGGTCATTCAATGTGTCAAGCTTCACTGGCTTGGCGCGTCCTTTCTTCTGCTCTCCCTCATCAACGTCCATCTCCTCCCCTCCAGTCTCTTCTTCTGACTCGATCCTTTGAGCATGTTTGGGGCATTGGATCAACGGCCGTTTTGATGGCCCCACTGCCGGTGGTGTTGTTGGTGCCGGTGCTGGTGCCGGTACTGCTGCTGCGGGTGCTGGTGCTGGTGCTGGTGCTGGTGCTGGTGCTGGTGCTGGTGCTGGTGCTGGTGCTGGTGCTGCTGCCGCTGCCGGTGCTGATTGATCGTCTTCCCCTCGTTCTGCCTCCTTTTCTGACCTTTGATCCCCTGCCGATGCACTGTCAAATGCCTGAAGCGCGCTCTGTTGGACTTTGACAAAGTCTTCAGACCCTTTCTTGTTGCTTTTGACCCAGGCGGCTATGAACGACCACATAAACTTTCACCGCTCATATGCCTGAGCAATGTCAGCTGGCTTCTGCGGCATTTGTCAGGTTGTGAACACCCATTGCTAATTAGTGTTAACATCCAGATTTCCATTCATAAGCAAGGAGATCGCACCAATTCAGCCTTTAATTTTTTCATGACGGCCCGTATGTTGTTATTTTCGAGGCCATTGCGAATCACACTGTCAATGTTGTCGATGGCAGTGGAGACAGTATCTGCATTGATAATGCATGAGGCAGACATTGTTGGTACGGCAACAAGTAGTGGCAGCGGGATGCTTGAACAAGGAAAAAAAATTTCTGGAAGCCAACACTTTGTGAGAAACTGGCTGCCACATGACATGGACTGCCATACATGGCCAGTGCTGTATGTGGCCGGTGCTGTGCTGCTGCCGGTCTATCATTCATTTATACTATGACAACTATACCTACGACAGGTCCATTTGCACACTCCCATCCCCTTCTTCGTCTGGCAACCATGAGACATCCATAAGTCGAAATCCTGCAGGCCGTAGACGTCTGGTGGAAGTGTGATATCGGCCGTTGCTGCACATGACTGTGGCAGGAGATTGAGATCAGGGGAGGGGCTGTTTTCAAGCCATGCATCGGCAGCCGCAAGTGCCTCCTGCATGTAGCCAGAGTCACTGCCGCTGTTGTCTTCACCCATCACGAGAAATGCGTCGGCAGCAGCAGCAGCGGCATCTTCAGCATCCTCTTCATCATCATCAGCCTTTCCACCCTTGTGCTCATTGATGTAGCTGAGAACACTCTCATTGTTGGAGACATCCTCATCTTCACCATACCTTAACCAAGCATCAGCTGCATCAGCCGATGAGAAATCCTGTGCTGCTGCTGCCATGCCACTGTCGCTGTCAGAGTCTTGGCTCAGCCAGGCGTCAGCTGCATCTGCAGATGACCAATCACCGGCACTGGCACCAGCAATTCCACTAATCCAGGCATCGGCAGCAGCATCCGATGCATCCTGTTTTTTTGTTTTGCCACCTGAACTGGATGGCCTCAGAGTCACGGCACTGGCACTGGCACTGGCACTGGCACTAGGACTGGCACTAGGACCAGCAGTGCAACCGGCATTTGCGTTGTGTGGTGGTGAGCCAGGCATTGAGGGAGGCTCTTGAATATCCATCCCCAGTGCAGAATAAACCACTGTGCCAGTGGGGAGGGTCGCTGTAGTTGACCAGACTCCGGGATGATTGCCAAAGGGCAGTGATTTGTTGTAGCCCGAATGGTGTTTTGATTTTCGTGGCTGCCAGGCCAGAATCTCAAGTTCCGTAAGGTCAGCGCCTGAAGTCCACTGCAAGGACTGCAGTTGTGTTATGAGCTCACGCCCCTAACCACAACCTTACAACTGGCCAGAGAGTAGAAAGGAGACGACACTGGGATAGATTGGGGTAGAGATAAACTATCTGAAGTCTGGGGAGACTCCAGCTACAATGTACCTACTTATATACTACTCTATGAGGACCCCTTGCGACTCCCAGACCCACCGGCACTCCCCCAGTCTGACTCACTCTTATTGTTCTTGGTGAGCATGTGCTTGGGCGCTGCCGCAGTTGCTGCATGTATGAGCGCATATGGGCGCGGCCGCTCTGACTCCACTCATAGACCTCTTCTGGACTGCTCTAGACCCTGACCATAAGGAGCAATGCCTTGATGCATTGTGCATTCCCATCGCGATCCTTTATAGACATGCGTGCTGTCTTGCGCCTTCATCTGATGCGTGATGGCTTGATGCACTGATGCCAAGTGTGATGCCATCAAGGTGGCGATCCACCTTCCTAGTCCGGCCGTCCTTCCGTATATAGTGTTGGATGGTTCCTCCAACCATTGTCTTGCCCTCTGGTGAGCGCTCCCATGTGCTGACTCAACTGTTGGTATCCCATAGTGTCACATAAGGCCCCAGGCCCGTTATAACATGTATAGAAGTCATCCCAGATGACTGTAAGGTGAAACCAAAGTTGAGGGCTAGGATTGTGATCCTAACATTACCCTCCCTTTAAGGTTTCTCATCCTGAGAAACCAATGCGTGGCTAAGTCCCACCACTGCAGTTGCTGTGCTTGATTTTCTAAAAGAACCCATATTGAATATTAAAGATTCCTGGTCATCCACCAAGTTTGCTTGTTTTGAGTTTTGATACTCCAGCCCTCTACTGGACGTCGTATAACATTGACAAATTCCTGATCCTCCCAATAATGATTAAACCCTTGGCTTCCTGCCGGTTACAATCTTGGCCTTTTGATCCTTCCTAAGTGCCTACGCTTTAGGCTCCCATGTCATAGACTTTTTCATGCTCTTGATAACCCAGCGCCTTACTGGGGCTTTCTGTCCAGAAAAGTGAATTTGCCCAAAATTTTAATCTGTCCTTCAGGCCGTTATTCTAGAGGCATGTCAGATATCCTTTGTCATTCCACAAGCACTCAGGATTCCCTTGTGTGTCTCACAATTCGTTCACACACTGCAGGAACCCCTTCATGTTGTCTCCATTCCTTGGATCTCCTTTTCACCTCCTTTACCCCTTCCTCAAGATTTCTTGTCCTGAGAAATCCCAAGGTTGCTTGGGAGTGCAGCCATTCCAAGGCAAGCGACCAAGTAACCTCCCAAAACCAGGCGTGAGCAAATAACATAGTGGTGGAAAAAAAAATTTCCCCTTTTCTGACTTCATATGGCATTTTTCTGCAAGGTTGCCGTCCTTCTGCATCGTCGCCTAGACCTGCCGTACTTGACATGTAGAACAACCCCTTCCTCAGGCTGCCCCCTAAGCTAAATTCCCTGTATAGCTCCAGTGATCCGTTCCATAGGTTTCTATAATGCCCATGTATTCATCCCAAAAAGTCCGAACCTAAGTGGACTTGAGATCCCATTGAAACAGCATTTTATTTCAAGCAGACTGCTACTGCTTCCAGATTATTTCCACATCCCTCTCCATAGGGAGTATCACTGCTTGTGATTCCGCAAACTTCTGGTATTGACAGTGCTTTTGTTAATCCAGTGCTTTACTGGCATTTTACACATTTTTTACAGTGGTTGGTTTCCACTCTTCTGTACTCCTTTGGACTTTAACTGGATACATTGAATATCATCCCTTGTTACTTGTAATCCTTCTGATTAAATCATCCAGGTATAATGTTGTGCAAAGAGAGCATTGTCCTGCTCCCATCCTTAGTTTCCAAATATTTTGCCAATTTCACAATCAGCCGTCTATTCCTGTATTTGTGCCAAGTGATCTAGTTGGTCCCCAAATATTCTCTGCATCGTTTAATCTTTTCAATGCAGTCAATCCTGCATTAGTGATTTTTCTCATGGCATCCACTATTCCCTAGAGGTCTTTCTGGCTCCTACATTTCCGGCTAGACCTTTTAATGAGATGTCCGGCTCATAGACTAAACAAAATCCAGCAAGGCATGCCAGACTTGTTGATTGAGAGTAAAAGAAATCCATTGTTCGTCCTTCGTTGATGGAGTGATAACCCATAACTGCTTTTGATATCCCAGCGCCTTACTGGGTGGCTGTTTGCATGATCCAATAGACCTGATCCCTGATCAAGGAAACCATCTAGAAATCCCTTGCATAGCCTAGTAGAGACCTTATTTAATGTCGTGCCCTAACGACACTTGTGCGATCACTAATCCATGGACCGCTTCCTTTTGTGGTCTTTTATATAGATGGGCGCCCACATTTTGAATGCATCCCACTGTCCAATAACTATTCAGCTAGACCATTCCTGTTGGAGTCTTTATCTGGCGCTGCCGTTCCAATAACTATTTTTAGATTGTTGCGCTCCTGATCATTGCGCAACCCTGTTGATGACTTCTTGTCTCAGGGTCATCTCTTCCTGACTGATGGTGTATGCCTGATTTGATACTGCAGTTGGCTTCTGCATCTGCGATCGACTATCGCGTGGTGATGTTCTTTATGGCCTCCATCTTTCCATAACGAGTGTGATGATATGAACTACCCATTTGGTAAGGCGGTCAGCATCCGCCATTGATTACTTTCTTCAATTAATCCTGGGCGCTCCACCAGCGATTAACCTCTTCCTCACGGCCCTTGTAAGATCAATCATACCCCCTAAGGAAGGAGGGGCGTCGCCTTTTCATCGGTATCCACAATTCCATATGCGGACACACTCCAATGTGGTCAATAACACACCCACACTTGGATCTTCAATTTAATTCCATCAACTGACCCAATGACTTGGTGCCCGGCGCTTCACTGAGATGTCCTCATGCTCAGATCGTTAGATCCGATACGTGATTGGTATTCTCAGACTGTATGCCTTGATACACGACATGCCAAAGGGTTGTCTTCAATGGTTCCACCGCCTTTTCCGCTGTACTAGTACTAGTGCCTGCAAGACCCTGCCTGGTCAACTACAGCACGCCCTAGTTCTCATCTAATACAGTTTTGTTGCCAGTAACCATAACGGTAGTAGTCACTTAACAACGGTTAAGCGAGTCTATCTGCTGGTGGAGTCAAAGGTGATCCTCGAGGCTGCTCATAGCCACACCAACAGAGCGTGTATGAGGTCAGACAATTATTTTTGATGAATTTTGTTGATGTCGCGGGCGATGATGAGCAAGGCGTGCTCAACGCTGTCGATGACGATGACGAGGAGTGTGGTAATAGAGACTTCAGATTATGTTATGAGCTCACGCCCCTAACCACAACCTTACAATCCCCCCTAGGGGGCCCACAGGCCTTGTCGCTGGCCAGAGAGTAGAAAGGAGACGACACTGGGATAGATTGGGGTAGAGATAAACTATCTGAAGTCTGGGGAGACTCCAGCTACAATGTACCTACTTATATACTACTCTATGAGGACCCTTGCGACTCCCAGACCCACCAGCACTCCCCCAGTCTGACTCACTCTTATTGTTCTTGGTGAGCATGTGCTTGGGCGCTGCCGCAGTTGCTGCGTGTATGAGTGCATATGGGCACGGCCGCTCTGACTCCACTCATAGACCTCTTCTGGACTGCTCTAGACCCTGACCATAAGGAGCAATGCCTTGATGCATTGTGCGTTCCCATCGCAATCCTTTATAGACATGCGTGCTGTCTTGTGCCTTCATCTGATGCATGATGGCTTGATGCGCTGATCCTCCTGATGCACTGATGCCAAGTGTGATGCCATCAAGGTGGCGATCCACCTTCCTAGTCCGGCCGTCCTTCCATATATAGTGTTGGATGGTTCCTCCAACCATTGTCTTGCCCTCTGGTGAGCGCTCCCATGCGCTGACTCAACTGTTGGTATCCCATAGTGTCCCATAAGGCCCCAGGCCCGTTATGACATGTATAGAAGTCATCCCAGATGACTGTAAGGTGAAACCAAATTTGAGGGCTAGGATTGTGATCATAACAAGTTGGGGCTTGAAGCGCTCCAAATTGGCCTCAGCCTGTGTGCAAACAAGATTTGTCATTTTTTGGGCATGTGCCTTTTGCTTTGCTTTGTTTGCTGGGGCTGGCGTGAACATTGATGAAGTGGTTGATTGTGCGGTTTCCTTCATCAGCACCCTTTCATGCAACTCAAAGAATCCCACCACACGGCGTGTGTCAAGGTTGACTTGATTGAATGCCAACTCTTCCATCCCCTCTGCAAATGACCTCATTGCTTGAAGATCGGCGAGCATATCCATGGTGATAGTTTTGTAGGCACTGCAAGACTGACACACGGCACCAGCAATGTCAGCAGATGCTGTTTCATTGGCACCAGCATGGCAATGAGTCGCAATTGTGGATGGGAGGGGATAGTGCATGCGAGGTTTGAGTTGTGACCGATGAGTTGCCAAGCATTGATCCAAGCTCTGGCTGCTCAGTTGACCGTTGGTGTGAGGCTCATGATCGGCATTCCACCAATTGATGTCATAGCGGTCAACAAGACTGCCATGGTTATCGGGATTAGTCCCAGCATCCAATGTTGCCAAGATGTTGTCATGAAACCGCAGCGGCAAGTTAACCGGCGAGACATCAGCCAAACTATTGGCAAGCGATCGAATGATGATTGGCAAATCAATGACCTGGCCGATGGCAAAAGCGATGCCTATGTATGACATGACAAATAGCTATATCACTATCAGCAAGCATGGTAAATTCATTGATCAGGGACAAACCAATTCAGCCTGCAGCTGTTTTTGCATCCATGTCTGTCGCTCAGCATCGGCTCCACTGATGATGAGCAGCGCCTGTCGGAATTGTGATTCAGTGTAGTAGGCAATTTCCTGGGTCTTCACATGCGACGTATGCTTTGACCCTGATTGCAAGGCAAATGGGCTGAATACGGAGATTGTGCCAGTGCTCATTGTTACGGACGATGCCCTCGTCGTGGTTCATTCTAAGTCGACAGCAACAAGCAGAGTCTCGGTCCGCTCCCAGTCACTGGACAAAGAATCTAGACACTAAGTCAAACGATGACAGAGGTCTTGAGAACGATGAAGAAGAAGAGCATTGAGTTCAAGCAAGGTTGAGAGCAAAACTCGTCTAAGTTGGAAATGAGGTTACTCTAGAATACATGGGTCTTATATACATTTGGAGAACAAAGGAAACTGTAAAAGGGATGAGGCTGTAGCTACCTGAGAAAGGAAATATGAAAGTAACTATGAAAGGAGATAGCGTCTGAAGCTGTACAAGGTGCAGTAATGATGAGTATGAAACGACCTACTGAGACACGGAGACAAAACGAAAAGAGAACTGTAACATTACCCACTTCATATGCGAGAAGTCACTGACTTCTACCATGAGTTTGTCCAACTGTGGTCTTGCCGGGATTCCAGCCAACTGATAATATTGCCGACGTCCTTGTCAGCAGTCTCCACTTGCCACTGTAAACTCTGAACTGCTCATTGTAACTGTTTCGCTTGAGCGAGCATTGCGTCCCGTTCTTCATAAGTGAGAGTATGTGGGTCGTTTGTGAGGGTGAGGGCGGTGATAAAATCAAGTGGCTTGGAGAATAAGTCGAAGTAGGTGACCAAGGTGGCAAGATTGTCGCTGACGTTGTCAAGCATGGCATTGCAAGGACGGGTGACAATGGGCAGAGCGGGTATGATGGGGACGGTGATGGTGTCAACCAGTTCTGTGGGGTGCTCATGTAGTTCGGGGAGGTCGGCGAATTCGAAGTCGTCTATGGTGATGGTGGTGTTGACAAAGACCTCAAGGGGGAGGTCATGGGTGGTGGTGAGGAAAGGCAAGAGGACGACAGTTGGTTCGATTTAACAATGGCCACATGCTGTGACCAGGAGGGCAAAGGCAAAAGCGACGATGTAGGCGATGGTGGTGAAGAAAGCGGGCATGATGTAATGAATGGGTTGGGGAATCCAATGTGTTCCAAAGCGTCCTTTTATGTTCAATTGAACGCTTTGTCATCATAATTGACAGTCAGGAGCTCCTCTTCCAAAAATTGGTAAGATGACACGGTGATGCGCACTAGGTGGACTCAACCTCCAAACCAACCCTAAACCAACAGAGGTGCTCAGGTGCTCCTTCAGTGACTGATTGAAGGCACACGAGGGGTGTCGAAGGGGATTGAGGTGATCAAGACAACCTAAAGCGACTGCTGCGAGTGGAGAGGCCTGCTGAACTGCACTAGACAGTTGGGAACACTGGGGAACGCTAAAAGAATGAAGGGGGCGCAAGATACTGAGAGGACGAGGGCAATAACGGCTAGACAAAGGTTGCAAGAAGGCTCAAGGGCGCAAAACTAGGCTCAATGCAATGAGGGCACAGCTGGGAAGGCTCGAGGGACGCAAGGGAAGTGAGGGGAATGGGCTTAGAACGAAACTCTGAGAGGGGAACGACTGGGGGGAGCTATCATCTGGTCTCTGTGTTCTCTTTGTTGTCTATTTTTGCAGTACAGGGGATATCCTATATATAAGTGAAATGGGGGGGAAAGCGACGCAAAAGGGGGTGTGCCTGAAGCTAAAAATAACCTATGATCGAACTGGCAATGAAACTAATGATGTGGAGCAAGTGAAACATATGCTGTGCAAACCATGACAACACAATCCTGATGGAAACTGGGCTTCGTGCAATGTTCTAGACTGTGTCTGGGGTCTCTAGGAGCTGAGGGACCAATAGGCAACAAATGGGCAGCTGCTGGCAATGGGACAAGGGTCAATTGAGAGGCTTGGGATCCTTGGATGGCTTCAAATGGCTAAAGGGCCAAATGCGCTGGCATGCTCTTGGTCTGAGGAACACTACTTGATCTCTGGACAAGTTCTGAGATGTTGATCGAAGGTGGGGCTAGTGCTGCTAGGCTTGAACAAGTGGATCAAGGTTGCCAATCACTTTGAATGTGTTGCTGAGTTTCATAGCTGCTTCAAACATGTCTTGTAATTGTCGCAAACAACGCGTAGACTCGCTGGATGCTCATCAGCGGGTGCTCTGATGGTGGGAACGTATTCGAGTTCTCCATCGGATTCTTCTGATTCGCTTAATTCATTTCTGGTAACGGTGGAAACCTCGTTCCCATGCTCGGTGTCTGTGATAGGGTCATTGCCTTGTGCAATGGCTTGTTCTGGTGCGTCAGGAATAACAGGATTGCCAGAATATGTTCAGGAAATCCAGGCTATCTCATTGCATCGTTGAAATTGGCTTGTGCATTTGGACATGCCGATCGCAACCCAGCGGTATATTTCAATTTCTTTACCAGCGCGTTTTAGATTCTGGATAAAGGTGTATTTTTCAGGGTCTTCTCTTGAAGGGCCATCTCAGCGTACACCTCTTCTGTGATTCAAAGGTACATTGGGTGATGGAAGATACAATCTGGCATCAGGATAATATGGTAATTCCTCAGGATCAAATGTAAGATCCATGTATTTTGGGAGATAATGAAGGCGAGCATTGAATGGGAATTCTACCTGTCCTTGTGGATGTGTTAGGTGTCCGGTGGTTAGTCTTGAGACTCTGGGTGCAATCTGTCGAGCTGCTTGTGTCCGGGTGATTTTGGAGAATCGTGGTAATCCTAGTGGAGAGGTTGGAGGGTGATAGATAGGAATTTTAATGATTTGTCCTCGAAATCTTTCGTAGAGTTTTGGAGAATACCGTCCTCGAGTAGAACAGTATTTCTTTGTATATCGAATGTTTTGTTTAAGGATTTGGCGGTTACGATAGCGAGACATGGGTGTTTTACAACGTCTTCTCTGTTTATATATGCTTGCAGATATCTGCAGCATTGCCTTGATTTGTTCTGGTTCCCAGGAATTGTCATTTGGACCAATAGTTTCTCCATTTAACCAAATACTGATATCCTGTTCCACGCTTTCAGTGTGCAAGAACCGCTTTGACTTCAAACTCCTCCTGTCCGTTTACAAGATCAGGAGGTGGGGCTGTGGTAATTTGGTCCATGTGTTTCAGTTTCCCTATATGGCATAAGGAGTGATGTGTGAAAAACTGGGTGAATGCGCCATTGTTTCGGAAGTTTGAGCTTATATGTTACTGGTCCAAGACTTGCTCATGGGGAAGGGTCCTTCTTGTTTCGGCGCTAGTTTCCTGGACTGGTAATGGAATATTAAGATTCCTGTTTTCGAGCCAAACTTTGTCTCCTATTTCAAATTTGATTGACTTGTCTCTAATTCGTCTGGTCACCATTTGTCTGGCTAATTCATGCACAAGCAAGCGCCTCTTCCCTAGCTTTTCGTAATGTCTGTAGTCGTTCCTCTGCTGCTGGTGTCATCATTTTCTGCGCCGCAGTAGGTAGGGCAACAGGGTTTGTTCCATACATAAGCTGGAAAGGCGATGCTTTAACTGTGAATCATGATGGCAATTGTTATGGGCAAATTTGGCAATTGGTAGTAGTTGTTTTCAAGTATGGGCTTCGTTTGCGCAGAATATTTGAAGATATTACTTCTAGTTCTTGATTAACTCGTTCCGTTTCTCCATTGGTTCGCGGATGGTATGCAGTGCTCATCCTATGATTGATTCCTATGTTTTTCTGATTTCTTGGAAGACCTTGGCTGTTACGGACAATGCCCCGTTGTAGTTCGTTCTAAGTCAACAGCAACAAGCAGAGTCTCGGTCCGCTCCCAGTCACTGGACAAAGAGTCTAGACGCTAAGTCAAACGATGACAAAGGTCTTGAGAACGATGAAGAAGAAGAGTGTCGAGTTCAAATGAGGTTGAGAGCAAACTCGTCTAAGTTGGAACTGAGGTTACTCTAGATACATGGGGTTTATATACGTTTGGAGAACAAAGGAAACCGAAAAAGGGAATGAGGCTGTAGCTACTTGAGAAAGGAAATGTGAAAGTAACTACAAAAGGAGATAGCGTCCAGGTTGTACATTGCGTGGTAATGATGGGTATGAAACGTCCTACTGAGACACGGAGACAAACGAAAAGAGAACTGTAACATTACCCCCTTCGTATGCAAGAAGTCACTGACTTCTACCATGAATTTGTCCAACCGTGGTCTTGCTGGGACTCCAGCCAACTGATAATGTTGCTGACATCCTTGTCAGCAGTCTCTACCCGCCACTGTAAACTCTGGATTGCTCGCTGCAATTGTTTTGCTTGAGTGAGCATTGCGTCCTGTTCTTCGTAAGTAAGAGTGTGCGGGTCGGTCGTGAGGGTGAGGGCGGTGATAAAATCAAGGGGCTCGGAGAATAGATTGAAGTAGGTGACCAAGGTGGCGAGGTTATCGCTGACATTGTCAAGCATGGCGTTGCAAGGACGGGTGACGATGGGCGGAGCAGGCGCGATAGGGATGGTGACGGTGTCTACCAGTTCTGCTGGGTGTTCATGTAGTTCGGGGAGGTCAGCAAATTTGAAGTCATCAATGGTGATGGTTGTATTGACGAAAACCTCAAGGGGGAGGTCCTGGGCGGTGGCGAGGAGAGGCGAGAAGACGGTGACGGGTTCGATGTAGCAATGGCCACATGCTGTGACCAGGAGGGCAAAGGCAAAGGCAACGAGGTAGGCGATGGTGGTGAAGAAAGCGGGCATGATCGTGACAGATAGGTTGGGGAACCCAATGCATTTTAAAGCGTCCTTTTATGTTCAATTGAACACTTCGTCATCATAATTGACAGTCAGGAGTTCTTCTTCCAAAAATTGGTAAGATGACGTGGGCGCTCTGATGGTGGGAATGTATTTGAGTCCTCCATCAGATTCTTCTGATTCGCTTAATTCATTCCTGGTAACAATGGAAACCTCGTTCTCATGCTCGGTGTCTGTGATAGGGTCATTGCCTTGTGTGACGACTTGTTCCGGTGCATCAGGAATAACCAGGTCGCCAACAAATGCGTTCAGGAAATCCAGGCTGTCCATTGCGTCGTCAAAATTTGCTTGTGCATTTGGGACATGCCGATCAGCAACCCAGCAGTATATTTCGATTTCTTTGCCAGCGCGTTTTAGATCCTGAATGAAGACATATTTTTCAGGCTCTTCTCTTCGAAGGGCCATCTCAGCATACACCTCATATCTGTGATTTAAAGGTATGTTGGGTGATGGAAGGTATGATCTGGCTTCGGGATAATATGGTAACTCCTCAGGATCGAATGTAAGATCCATGTATTTTGGGAGATAATGGAGGCGAGCATTAAATGGGAATTCTACATGTCCTTGTGGATGTTTTAAGTGTCCGGTGGTTAGTCTTGAGGCTCTAGGTGCAGTTTGTTGAACTGCTCATGTCCGGATGATTTTAGAGAATCGTGGTAATCCTAACGGAGATGTTGGAGGGCGATAGATAGGAATTTTAATGATTCGTCCTTGAAATCTTTCGTAGAGTTTTGGAGAATATTGTCCTTGAGTAGAACAGTATTTTTTCGTATATCAGATATTTTGTTTAAGGATTCGGCGGTTATGATAGTGAGACATGGGTATTTTACAACTGTCTTCTCTGTTTATATGCTTGCAAGATATCCGCAGCATTGCCTAGATTGCGTTCTGGTTCCCAGGAATTGTCATTCGGACCGTAGTTTTTCCATTTAACCAGATATTGATATCCTGCTCCATGCTTTCGGTGTGTGAGAACCGCTTCGACTTCAAACTCTTCTTGTCCGTTTACAAGATCAGGAGGTGGGGCTGTGTAATTTGGTCCATGTGTTTCAGTCTCCCTATATGGCATAAGGAGTGATGTGTGAAAGACTGGATGAATGCGCCATTGTTTCGGAAGTTTGAGCCTATATGTTACTGGTCCTAAGACTTGCTCAATGGGGAAGGGTCCTTCTCGTTTCGGCGCTAGCTTCCTGGACTGGTATGGGATATTAAGATTTCTGTTTTCAAGCCAAACTTTGTCTCCTATTTTGAATTTGATTGATTTGTCTCTAATTTGTCTAGCCACCATTTGTCTAGCTAGTTCATGCGCCGCAAGCGCCTCTTCCCTAGCTTTTCATAACATCTGTAGTCGTTCTTCTGCTGCTGGTGTCGTCATTTTCTGCGCCACAGTAGGTAGTGCAATAGGGTCTGTTCCATACATGAGCTGAAAAGGCGATGCTTTAACTGAGTTGTGATGGTGATTGTTATGGGCAAATTCAGCAATTGGTAATAATTGTTTCCAAGTATGGGCTTCGTTTGCACAGAATATTCGAAGATATACTTCTAGTTCCTGATTAACTCGTTCCGTTTCTCCATCGGTTTGTGGATGGTACACGGTGTTCATCCTATGATCGATTCCTAATGTTTTTCTGATTTCTTGGAAAACTTTGGCTGAGAACTGCGGTCCTCAATCTGAAATAAGTACGTCTGGTAGACCAAAGCACTTGAATATTTCGGAAATGTAGAGGTCTGCCGTCCCTAATGCGTCGATGGTTTTCTTGCAAGGAGTAAGAATTACCCCCTTCGTAAGACCATGGTCCACCGTGACCAAAATCGAGTCAAATCCATCAGAAATGGGAAGATCGGTAATAAAATCCAAGGTCACTTGCTGAAATGGTCGAGTCGCCTTTGATCCGATTGGTAGGAGAGCTGGGGTGTTGGGTGAGTGTTCACCTTCATTTGCTGACATGTGGCGCATCCAGTGATCCATTCCTTGATGTGTTTATACATTCCTGGCCACCAGTAATCTCGTTGTAACAATTCTAGCGTTTTCAAGCATCCAGGATGCCCGGAAGTGGGCGATTCATGGACCGTCTTGATAATACTGGTGCGGAGTGTTCCAAGATCAGGGATATATGCTCTGTCAATGTATCGAATGATTCTGTATGGTGATGCCTGTGGTGATTTGGATGGTCAAATATATCCTTTATCTAATTGCTCCTTAATCCATTCATCAAGTGTTGACTGTTCTTTTAATGATAGTGGGTAGATTTTGCTAACTTTTGGCATAAATCCGGTTTTGAGTTCAATTGCATGGTCCCATGGACGTGATGATGGGAATCGCTCTGATGCCTTTTTCTCAAAGGTAGACTGCCAGGGAAGGTATTCGGGTGGTAAGACAGTTGGTGTTTCGTCGCGTTTTGCTTGGTGTTCGAATGCCTGTGATGCTGATGTTTTTACTCTTATCCAGTATTCATCTTCTCCCCATTGTTGAGTATCTAGCGCTATACGCCAAATAGGTTCGTCATCTCTTGAATCGTTGTCTATTTGGAGGGTTTTCTTTCGCCAATCAATAGTCGGATTATGCTTTTCCAGCCATGGTATCCCGAAGATGATTTCTTGATCCCCTAAGTTCGTGATCCATAACCAATTATCATATGGTTTTCCATTGATAGAATAGGTCAGATGAGTTCGATGCGTGATCATGCCATTTTGATTAATAGTTCCGTCGGCGTTTTTGACTTTAATTGGTTGTTTTAGTTCTTCTTTTGGCCAACCTTTTGATATGTGTTCGTCAATGAAGTTTCCTTCTGCTCCACAATCAATGAGAGCGGACATTTCAGCGGGTTTATCGTTTGCTTGCACAGTGATTGAGATCCGTTTATCATTATTGGATTGTATGATTACAGAATCGAGTGCTGACTGTTCAACTTTATGGGAGGCGTCAACCGCTTTCTGGCGTCTCCTTCTTAAAAACCCTCTGTTTCTAGTTCTTGGAGGGTATTCTCGCGCTCCTTGTCTGGGAGTGCTTTCAATAGTGCCCTAATGCGTTGGGCAGTTGATTCTTCTGAGGTCGTTTCCTCTATAGTTCTAATAGTGCAATTCTGAGGAGGGGGCGATTTGTTGGTGGGCAATCCCTGGATATGTGTCCCTGAGTTCTGCATCAGAAACACTTGCCGGTTTTCCGATATTCCTCTTTTTGGGCATCTGAAAGGCGTCCAGTAGTTATGGCATTGACCCCTTTTGATCCTGATGCCGAGTTCCTCGAGTTTCGGTTAAATTTGAAATGTCTCTCCGTGTTTCCTGATCCAGAGGATCGGTTCATTAGTAGTTTCAGGGTTTCCCAAGCATTGTGTAATCGTTCCGCAGCATCATAGGCTGTTTCCATGTTGATAACTGCAGGGTTTTCGATGATTTTTGCTGCAACTGATGCTGGGAGTCCTTTACAAAAATAGATTCGCTGCGCCATGAACCCTGTGATTCCGGTTGACTGAATAAGCGATCGGAATTTCTGAATATAAGTGGGGACATCAATGTCTCCGCCCACTTTGACTTTATCTAGATCATTCAGGGTCCTGGCTGCGGTGTCTGATTTGCCCAAATCGGCTAAGAATCGCTTCTTGAAACTGCTGTAGTTATCCCAAGAGAGTGTCGTTCCTTCTTCTTTTTTCTTTCCTTTGTCTGTAATTGCCTCGTCCAATTCCTCTCGGATATTGGATTTCCAATCATCTAATTCCTCTCCTAAGTGTAGGAAAACGTATTTGATCTTTTTCTTGGCAGTGGTGAATCGTTCCTCATCTAGATCGGAGGTGTCATCAAATGCATAGATGAAATGTTTTGCTTTGGATCGTTGTCCTTTGAATTTCTCAATCGAGATTCCCTTTATTCCTCTCGGAGATGTTTCCTTTTTGTCTGCCATATCTTTTTTTGTTTCGGTTTCAGGTTCCTGTTTCGGTTCTGTTGCTTGTTTTGAGCTTTCTCCTTGTTTCGGTTCGTTGTCAAAATCTAGATCCAGTTCGATCTGCTGTTGTTCCTTGTATTCGTTCCACTTGGCAAGAGTAGACTCCTCGAGTGCGGAGAAGACTCCGTCAGTTAGATCCTCGGTGTCTCGAAATTTGTGCCACCAAGTGAGTTCTGGTTCTTTGTTTGGTGGGAAGAATAATCGGCTATCTGAATTGTTTTCTTCATTATGCCAATTAATCCAAGTTTCTGCTGGTAATTCTTCATCCGGGTTTCCTTCTCTGTATTCTCCTTCGAAGAAACTTTCTGGGACTCACTGGTTTTTTTTCTTAGTGGTTGAAACGTAATACCACCCTTCGTTTGTTGTAGAAGGGTAGACTTCCCTTTGTCCAAGGTAGTACTTTTGCCTATAACAAACGGAGTTGTTTGGCGGTCTGATCTGGGAGGTTCGGGTCTCAATGGTGTCTGGCTAGTGACGAAGCACTGAGCGGTTCCTGAGTTCCAACTTGTGTTACGGACGATGCCCTCGTCGTAGTTCGTTCTAAGTCAACAGCAACAAGCAGAGTCTCGGTCCACTCCCAGTCACTGGACAAAGAGTCTAGACACTAAGTCAAACAATGACGAAGGTCTTGAGAATGATGAAGAAGAAGAGCGTTGAGTTCAAACGAGGTTGAGAGCAAAACTCGTCTAAGTTGGAACTGAAGTTACTCTAAGATACATGGGGTTTATATACGTTTGGAGAACAAAGGAAACCGAAAAAGGGAATGAGGCTGTAGCTACTTGAGAAAGGAAATGTGAAAGTAACTACAAAAGGAGATAGCGTCCAGGTTGTACATTGCGCAGTAATGATGGGTATGAAACGTCCTACTGAGACACGGAGACAAACGAAAAGAGAACTGTAACATTGGCTGAGAATTGTGGTCCTCAAATCTGAAATAAGTATGTCTGGTAGACCAAAGCATTTGAATATTTCGGAGATGTACAGGTCTGCTGTTCCTAATGCATCGATGGTTTTCTTGCAAGGAGTAAGAATTACCCCCTTTGTAAGGCCATGGTCCACCGTGACAAAAATCGAGTCAAATCCATCAGAAATAGGCAGATCGGTAATAAAGTCTAGGGTTACTTGTTGAAAAGGTCGAGTTGCTTTAGATCCAATTGGGAGGAGAGCCGGGGTGTTGGGGTGAGTGTTCACCTTCATTTGCTGACAAGTAGCACAACCTGTAATCCATTCCTTAACGTGTTTATACATTCCTGGCCACCAGTAGTCTCGTTGTAATAATTCTAATGTTTTCAGGCATCCAGGGTGACTGGAAGTAGGCGACTCATGAACCGTTTTGATAATACTGGTGCAGAGTGTTCCAAGATCAGGGATATATGCTCTGTTGATGTATCGAATGATTCCGTCAATGAACGCCCAATCCTGTAATTTGGATTTAATAGGTGGAGCGCGTTGTGTCTCTATGACTTTGATGATGGTTTTTCCAAAGCTGTCAAGTGACATGGCATCTTGAATCTTCTGAGCAAGATCTGTAGCAATAAGGTGAATAAACTTGTTATCAGGTAGCATGATAACATCGTCCGGGGTATCATCCTCCTTCATATGATCGGGTCGGCGGGATAATGCGTCTGCTTCAAACATTTTCATTCCTGGTACATGCTCGATTTTCAAATCAAACTCTGATAGCATCATGGACCATTGGGCTTGTCGAGGTGTTAATCGCTGTGGGGTTCTATAGAACAAAAGGTTTTTGTGATCGCAATGGACTATAATGGGGTGTGGTGATCCATGTAACAAATGTCACCATGCTTGTAGTCCTTTAATGATGGCCAAGAGTTCTCAGTCATAGATCTGGTAATTCTGTTCCGTTGTGGTTAAGGCATGTGATATAAAACCACAAGGATGGAGGAATCCAGAAGTGTCTGCTTGTTTCAACACTGCTCCAGTGGCTTTATTAGAGGTGTCTGTTTGTAAGATAAATGGTCTTGTGGGGTCTGGCATGTGTAGGACTGGCATCGACAAAAATTTTTGTTTTAATTCATCAAAAGCCATTTGACAATCAAGCGTCCAACTGAAGGTTAAACCTTTCTTAGTTAAGTCCGTCAACGGTTTTGCTATAGCAGCAAAGTTGCCGATGAATTGTCTATAGAAATTTCCAAATCCAAGGAAAGACCTGACTTGTTTGACTGTTGTGGGGATTGGCCAGTACTTTACACTGCCCCACATAGTCCCGTGGGACTCCTGGGACTTCCCGGGACTTACCAGGACTTTACCAGGACTCCTGGCTCAGTCCTGCATTTTGAATGGGACACTACCAGGACTCCTGGCTCAGTCCTGGTGCAGTCCTGGTCATGTCAACCAGGGAAGATATTCAATAATTTACATCCCTACCATACAAATAACAGTAAACAGCCATATTACACTGCCCCACCATGCAAATAACAGCAAATATTGCCATTGAGTCCTGGTCAACTAACCTGTATATCAGTACTTTACACTATACTACCATACAAATAACAATAAATACACAATATATAAGCACATTACACTGTCTGTTATGAGCTCACGCCCCTAACCACAACCCTACAATCCCCCCTAGGGGGCCCACAGGCCTCGTCGCTGGCCAGAGAGTAGAAAGGAGACGAAACGCAATAGTATTGGGGTAGAGAGAAACTATCTGAAGTCTGGGGAGACTCCAGCTACATTGTACCTACTTATATACTACTCTATGAGGACCCTTGCGACTCCCAGACCCACCGGCACTCCCTCAGCCTGACTCACTCCTATTGTTCTTGGTGAGCATGTGCTTGGGCGCTGCCGCAGTTGCTGCGCACATGAGCGCATATGGGCGCGGCCGCTCTGACTCCACTCATAGACCTTTTCTGGACTGCTCTAGACCCTGACCATAAGGAGCAATGCCTTGAGGCATTGTGCGTTCCCATCACGATCCTTTATAGACATGCGCGCTGTCTTGCGCCTTTGTCTGATGCGTGATGGCTTGATGCGCTGATCCTCCTGATGCACTGATGCCGAGTGTGATGCCATCAAGGTGGCGATCCACCTTCCTAGTCCGGCTGTCCTTCTGTATATAGTATTGGATGGTTCCTCCAACCATCGTCTTGCCCTCTGGTGAGCGCTCTCATGTGCTGACTCAACCGTTGGCATCCCATAGTGTCCCGTAAGGCCCCAGGCCTGTTATAACATGTATAGAAGTCATCCCAGATGACTGTAGAGTAAACCGAAATTGAGGGGCTAGGATTGCGATCCTAACACTGTCCCATCAGACAAATAGTAGTCAACTAACCACTCCTACATTTTCCCACAGTCAGAATAGCTTCCTGTGCATATTCTCACTCTTCCTTCATTTCCCACAGAATGACCACTTTCGTTATGAGTTCCCACACTATACTAAACTTTCCCACGGCCAATTTAACCCCACAAACCAACTTTTTGTATGAATTCCCACACTGGACTCAATTTTCCCACGGTCAAATTAACTTCCTACACCAAACCAACTTCTCACCCCATTTTCATTAACAGACATGCAACTTCAAACACAGGAAAAATGACAGTTCTGGGTTCCTGTCTCATTCATCATTTGTTACTTATGTCCATTTGAATTTCCAACACAAATAATAAAGGTCTTCACAATTGCCATACCAGCCATCTGGTGATCATGGCTTGAGTTCTGTGTTCCCATCTCATTTGTCAATTGTTACTAATGGCCATTTGACAGTTGACATCCAATTTCCAACAGAGAAAAAAAGAAAAGGTCTTCACAATTGCCTTACCAGCCATCTGGTGATCATGGTTTGAGTTCTGGGTTCCCATATCATTTGTCAATTGTTACTTACATCCTTGACAGTTGACATCCAATTTCCAACACAGAAAAAAATAAAAGGTCTTCACAATTGCCTTACCAGCCATCTGGTGATCATGGTTTGAGTTCTGGGTCCCCATTTATCAGGCAATTTACTTATGTCCATCTGACAGTCAACTAATACAAATAACAGTAATGTAAGCTATATCTGGTTCATCATTTTCTTCATCATCTGTTTCCTCATCTTCCCCCTCATCATCTTGTTCCTTTTTTGCCTTTGATGCCTGTTGCTGGAGTACATGTTTTGTATGGTAAAAGATCATGGAATGCAGGAACCAGTCAAAGTTCCCAGCAGTCATCCTTCTCAGATTTTGTTCAAAGCCACCTAACCATGCATTCAGTTGCTCACAAGAATGCACATTTATAGTACAACTCTCCTTCATCATTTCTGTCTGCCATGACCAGATTAGGTCAGTACTTTACACTCCCCCCCCAGTCCCATAAGAATCCTATAAGAATCAGGGATTCCTATAGGAATCTGACTGCAGTCCGATAAAAATGCAAAAAATTAAAATTAAAAACCTAACACCAACTGAAGGTACATATTTGTGTTTGTTCATGTTTATTTTCACATATAGACAATATGGGCATCATCTGACAGCAATTTGTGAGGAGGTTTCTGATATGAGAGTTTGGGGTTGTGACAAGGTAGTATGTGACATTCAGGCAGCACCTGATAGTGAGAATTGTAAGATGACAGTAATTATTCATATTTGTACATACTCTATAGAAAACTAAACTTGACAGGATATTGGAGATCATCAAGAGTGGAAAATTCTGCTGATTTACATATGTATGTATAATTGTACACAAGTCTATCCTGAACTATCATCATCACTACTACTATCAGAGGTGTGTTCATCATGCCTCACTATTCTTTGCCTTACATGGATTGTGTGATATGTCAGCATTGTATGTAAGAACCAATTAAAGTTCCCTGGTGCCATCCTTCAAAAATTGAATCAAAGCCTCCTAACCATGCATTCAGCTGTACACATGCCAGTGTGTTAAATGCATTCCTGTAGTAGGTTTGGCCATATCAATCTCTTTCTTTCACTACAAGATTTGGATCAGAGCCATCTCTACAATTGACTATATCTACATGGAAACATCTTTAAATTACATGATTCTTAGTTCAATTTGTACCCCTACTTATGATTCTATTGCTTACATTTAATATTTGGCTCTGTTTGGTATTTGTGTGATTCTATGCTTTAACAAGCAGAAAGACATTAAATTGAGCATATCTCCATTGCAACAACACCAGATTACATAATTCTTAATTTCCTAGCTAGCCCTGATTTTGGTTCTATTCTATACACCAACAATTTGTTTTTGTTTGGTCTTGGTGCAATGCTATGTACCAACCAGCACATAAGATAGGCATGTGATAATAAATGTTGGCATGTGTTAGAGGAATGTGGCATGTGATAAAAGCAATAGACATGTGATAAAAGCGATAGGGGTTTTACATAAGCATAATTGAGGCATGATTGTAACACTTACTGTACTGGTTGAGTCCTGGCAAGTTATGGCATTCTAGAAGCACTTTACACTGCCCCCTCATTTCTGTTATGTGGATTTCATTAGCATTCAGCACAAGTGAATGTTTAACATGGTATCTATACACAGCTGGTGTAACCAGTGGCTGGGGAAAGAATTATGACATGACAATAGATGAGATAAAAAATAATGTTATTGATGTATTTGGTGGTGTGAGCAAGTCAAGGGAGCAGGGAGACAGGCAGGAGCAGTGCATGTTTCAGCAACCAAATGTGTATACACCTAGATTCATTTCAAAACTACATTCAATATGCAATATAGGATTGAATGACATATGTGACAGGTCAGTCACATGAGCATACAAGATCAGGTACCCTTCCCATAGGAGAATAAAATTATCTTTTTTACACAGTTGTATCATTGGTCACAACCAGTTTAGCTATTACCTGGTTGCTGAATCAGTCATTTTGACTTGGTAAATCCTCAAACCATACTAATAGAAGTCCACTTCTCCATTTATCCAGATATGTATGTAGGAGTGACATGGGTTTGTTGGTCATATGTTGCACCACTGTGTGACAGCCACTCAGACAACACAATTAGTGTTAAAAGCACTAGAGCTTAAGCACAGAAGTAGGTGTGATAGTGTGGCTGGCAGGTGTGTTTGCACACATTTGGCAAGGTGCATGACAGGAGATCCCAGTATCTTAGTTCAGCATTACTTGTAGGGTAAGGGAAACTGGAAAGAAAGGGCTATATCTCAGGAAGTTCTTTGTTTATTTATGTTTGTATATGATCAATAGAATTGGATTTGCCCCCTCTACAACTTTTGTTAATAGAGCATGTCATGAATATGACTTTGGTACATTGGAGTGCAGTGGCTGTGCTAAAAATGCGGAATTCTGATAGTATATTGCAATTATCTCTGAATACCAGGTTTACACTTATTTGGTTTTCATATTCTTAGTCAGATTCATCCCTTCTACATTTTTTGTTAATAGGTCATGTGACAATTCTCACTTTTTTAACTGTGTGAAATTGTGACAAGTCTTGTGACATGTGAGAAACTTTAAGTTGTGGGAAAATGGATATAGGCATGTGCTTACATATACAATCTTATCTGCATTAATCTACTTATGCAATCTCCTTATCTACTTATGCAATCTCCTTATCTACTTATGTAATCTCCTTATCTACTTATGTAATCTCCTTATTTACTTATGTAATCTACTTACATCACATTACATGGCTTACTAATATGTATTACTAATCAGTTTTCGAGGAGGGAATGGGGTTCAGTGAGCATGGCTGGCTGTCCTTATATACAGTGACTCAAAAAGTGATTCAATGTTTGGTGCTTTTGGATTGTTTGTAGAATAACTCAAGAACAAAGACAAACAAGGGTAAATAATGAGGTACAGAGTAAGAGCAGTACATCAGAGCTACATGATAATAAAAAGATTATGTAATTAGGCACAGTATGGAGCAAGTGACACTCCCCCCCTGTACGAGTGGAATCCGAGCTCAGTCCGAGGAATCCGAGCAGAATCCGAGTTCAGTCCGAGTCCAGTCTGAGTAGGCTAAAAAAGTACAAGGAATCCGAGTAGAATCCGAGTCCAGTCCGAGCTCAGTCCGAGTTGGGATACTCCACCATTCAATCCGAGTTGAACTCGGACTGAGCTCGGACTGGACTCGGATTCTACTCGGATTCTACTCGGACTACTCGGATTCTACTTGGATTCCTTGCTTTTTGAGCCCATTCTCATTGGCCAATGCTGTATATAGTAAAGCTATGTCAATATATCTATTCCTTGTGTCTTATTGTTTAATTCTCTCACAACATATTCAATTATTGAGATTGTACATTTGTTCCTCATGTTAGAAGAGTCTTAGTACCTCTGTGTACCAGGACTCTATCTTGCTCATCTGTGCTCATTCCACCCACCTTGAAGGTTATCTGGCCTCATATTCAAATGAGTCTTAGCACTTGCTCAAAATCATAATCATCTACCAGGGTCCTGATTATCAGACATTAGTGTTGCAGTTGTAGATGGCGTTCAAATCTCAGCTAAAGTCAACTTTTCAATTAAAGCCGGATACAGATATTAGGTATATGTATATTACATATCATCTGAGGTTTCCTCATCTGATATTTCTTCCTCATCTGATATTTCATCATTTGAGATTTCTTCCTCATCTGATATTTCTCCATCTGAGATTTCATGATCTGAGCTTTCCTCCATGATTCCCTGCTTTTTAACAACATGTTTTGTGTGATAATACAATATGCTGTGTAAAAACCAGTTGAAGTTCCAAGATTTCATTCTTCTCAAGATATGATCATAGCCACCCAACCAGGCATTTAACTGTTCACAAGCCTGTGTATTAAATGCACGTTTGTAGTAAAGCCTCCCATTTTCATCAGTCTCCACAATAACCAAGTTGGGGGCTGAGCCATCCAATGGTGCTGGATTACACCATTTGCGACATAAGTGGTCACTTGTGCGATGGTTGAAATAGTGATAGGCATCAACTATGAACCTGCTGGTATTTTTCCACCTGTCCCATGAACCATTTGAAACACTCCTCCGAAGCACCATACAGGCTTTGTCAATGCATATATATGCAGGTCTGCTTTCATCATTAGGATAAACATGCTCAAGGAAGCCTAATATGTTTGTGGGTGATTCTGATTTTATAAACTTAGCCCATGCTACAACTACACCACATGGTGCACAAATTGTTTCAATGCAATAAGTTCTTGGAGGTGTGAACAATTCAGTTCGTGTTACTTGGTCATGTACCTCAGTATCATGTGGTTGTTGTTGTTGTTGTTGTGAAGCTGGCAACCATGGCAAAGTCTCAGCTGCTCTCCTTGCTGCCCTTCTATATCCCCCTAGCCCATTGGCCTTATGTTTGATATGATGTCTTTGCCACCTATCCTGATGCTCTACACAAGCTTGAGTTTTGTGCACTTTTACATTGGTGCATCCATCAATATGACATAATCTTCCAACCAAATTCTGATGGAAAGCACAGTAGACACCTTTATGTGCATCCAATAGGTCAGAAGTGCAGCCTGGATATCCACAATACTACAATGGGCATGAGCACCAGCTCAACTTAGCCACATAAAAACTTACTGTGTGTCCTGTCACAATCCCATCCACCACAACCATCTTCACAGGTGCACAATCCTCAATTATGTTACTCTGTAAGTGGGATGTGATCATTGCATCTTCCATGCCAACAACAGCTGATTGATCTGCTCCACCTGTGCCAGTGCCAGACTGTTCCCTGTACTGTTGGGTGCACTTATCACATCTGTGTTGCAGTGATCCTGGAATGATACCATTATTACCTAGTAATTGAAAAGCTTCTCTGGTAACTTCAACTAGTGGCAGCCCATTTGGTATTGTAAATTTCACTTTGGATTCTGCAGCCTGCATGCGCAATGACTCTTGTACAAATGCATTCCATACCTTCCTCCTTGTCAGTTTTGTTGCAGGTGCAAATGATATATTCCAAAATTGTGCATAAGTTGCAGCTGATGCATGAAAAGTGTATATCCCACTGATGACAGCAGAAGTAAAAGACCTATCAGCCCATAAACTCTGCCCAAGTTTTATGTATTTAGCAGAGTTTAGATATATTCTGTCCTGCCTGTTGTCCTGCTGATTGTATACTGATTCATGATCAGCATAGTAAATAGCCTTGCAACCTGGGCATTGACCACTAAGTACAGGCACATGGTAATAGTGAGTAAAATTCTTGATAAGGCACACTTCTGGGATGTCCCTTGGCTTGGTATTCTGAATCAGTGACCTTGGATTACAATTCATGGATGTGCACACAATTGTGTCTGGACAGATGACATGCACTGGAACAATTTCATCATGTGAGACTGGCTTCAGTTTTCCAGTGAATTTCCCTTTCTTATCATAAGGGTATAGTTTCAACAATTTGGCTAATGCATCAAGCTTTAAGCTGACATTTGTTATGACTTGATCACCATTGCCATCCTCTGTATCATCATTTGGCAGGACTTTGGCATTCTTGGAACTTGTCCTTTGTAATATTGCCCTTGATAAGCAATTAATCCACCCAGTAGTTAAGTGTGATCTCTCCCTCCCATATTCTGGGTTTTTTTGACGGGCATGCAGTCCAAGGAGCATTGTGTTTTCTGTCATAGAAAAAAGAATCATTAAAACTGTAGACAGTGAAACTGTTGAGTGGAAGTTGTCTTTAACAAACTTGCAGAAGTCTTGGAATGATACATCTGGGAATGGCTGCTCTGACTTTGCTACCACCACTGGGATATTTTGAAATGCAAGTATGCACAGCACATATTTGGTCATCACATTCATAAAGCATAGCAAAGTACACAGGATACTACAAACAGGATGATACAGGAATCACATGAAAGTCATCTCATATCAAAGGAAGCTTACTTCATTGATTTCTTGTGTTTAGAAGATTCAGCCTTCTGTACAACCTTCTTCTTCTTCTTCTTAGAGCCTCCATCATCATGTACCACCACTTTCTCCTTGCCTTTGCCCTTTCTAGCCTTAATCTCATCTTGTTTATTAAAATATGCTGTCAAATCTGCAAAGGTATATGATGTCTTGAGAGTACCCCAGACTTCTTGATCTTCAGGGGCATTGGCACCTCCCTCTAGCCATTCTTGCATTTGAGGGTAATCAGAGACTTTTGACATTCTCTTTACATGAGAATGCCACATTGATGGTGATACAAATAATTTGATAATCTCTGTCATATTTGGCCTCTTCTGAGCAGGCCATTGACCTTGTGCAAACATATCATCTACATTGTGTTGTGCCTGAATGCAGCCCTTGTATTTCTGATAGTAAGACTTCAAGGACTTGTCTTCTTTATCAGTCAAATATGCAGGAATGTTGAGTACTGCCATTAGCTCAGCAGAAGTAAGCTCAGATGGAACTGCAGTGGATGGAGCTGCAGCAGAAGCACTAGGAGCCACAAAAACACTAGAACCAGCAATGATGCTGCCTGTCAAAGATGAAACACTTTTATCTTCCTGAATTGGATTTATGAGTAAGCATGTTTAAATTTGTGCAATAACTTACAGCACAAAGGTGAAGCACAGATTTTCCTTCACTTGATGTCCACTCTATATCCTCATCATCAATTATGGCATCATCATATTTTCCTTTAATGACCCATTCTTCATCCTCAAGGACATATATCCTTTGGTTGGATTCTGATGATATCAAATGCATAATGAAATAAAGAGAGAAGCTCAATTACTTACTGCTCACAATGGAATACTTTCTGGATAACTTCTTGAGGACAGGGGCAAGTGTAGGAGTGACTTCAGTTTTTAAAACCCAATGTGGCTTTAATTTGTCAATCTCATTGAAGCAAGCTTTATACACTTTGACCCAGCCCTGAACTGGGATGCTCCCTGATAAGGGATTAGGAGCATCTGCAAGACTGAAGGTGTTTCCAGTCGCATGGCCTCTGATGGTCCCCCCAGTAGCTCTAGACGCACCCTCAGATGGTATATGAATTCCTTCTTCTGGTAGGATTTGTAAAAAGAATTTTAGAGTTAGGTATAGCATACCAGCAATGTCAAAAGCATTTCCTTCCTTTGATTTCTCCTCATTTGTCTCTTCCTGTATCCTACATGAGAAAGGGAAGATAACCAAGAATCTCACTGACTGTGTGCTGACTAAATCCATATCCTCCAGAAGTCCTAGAGACATCTCCTGATGGGATATCAATGTTTGCCTCTAAAATAATGTATAAGTATGGCATACCAGCAATGACAGCCATATTTCCTTCCCCTGTATTTTCTTTACTTTTCTCTTCCTGTTCAATCTGAGGGAGAAGAGAGAATTAAGATTAAGAACTTCACTGACCACAATCTCACTACCACTTTTGCTTCCCTCATCATTGTCAATACTCTAATAGATGATTAGATGCTGTACAATGTGAATAATTATCACACACCTTCTTATGTGTTTCACTTTCATCCTCATCCTCATCTTCATGTTCACCATCTCCACTATCCTCACCTACATCACTTTCACCCTTATCTCAGATTTAGTACCTTTATGGTCATATCAAATGATAACTTGTGTACATACCTCTCCTTCTCCCTTGGTACCATCATCAGATTCAGAAATATCTTTGCTGACACCAGCAGGCATTGGTCGTTTAGGTGGGGGAACAGATACCCCACTATCCTCTAATAATTGTTCAATTCTACATGTATGAATAGAATAAATAATAAATAATAATAATAATGCATGACATGATGATGGCAGTTGTGACCAAGGCAGCAACCGAGGGAGGGAGTGGTGACATGGCAGTTATGAGCAGGATGCAACCAAGGGGGTGATGGCCAAGGGGTGGTGGCCGAGGGGGTGGTGGCCGAGTGAGTGTGGGTGACGTGGCAGTTGTGTGCAAGAATGAGCAGGACAGCATGAGTGAGCAGCAGACGAGGTGGGAGTTGGCCGAACGTGGGCGAGACGGCGCGTTTTGCAGTGGGAGGCGGCCGAACGTGGGCGAGACGGCGCGTTTTGCGAGTGAGAGGTGGTAGCCGAAGGAGGAGAGGGCGGCGTTTGTGAGCAAGGCGGTGTTTATGAGCAGGACAGCATGAGTGAGCAGCAGACGAGGTGTAAGGCGGCCGAATGTGGGCGAGACGGTGCGTTTTGCAGTGGGAGGCGGCCGAACGTGTGCGAGACGGCGCATTTTGCAAGCGAGAGGTGGTAGCCGAAGGAGGAGAGGGTGGCGTTTGTGAGCAAGGCGGCGTTTATGAGCAGGACAGCACGAGTGAGCAGCAGACGAGGTGGGAGGCAGCCGAACGTGGGCGAGACGGCGCGTTTTGCAAGCAAGAGGTGGTAGCCGAAGGAGGAGAGGGCGGCGTTTGTGAGCGAGGTGGCATTTATGAGCAGGACAGCACAGTGAGCGAACGTGGGCGAGACGGCGTTTTGAGAGGCAGTAACCGAAGGAGGAGAGGGTGGCGTTTGAAGCGAGATAGCGTTTGCAAGTGAGAGGCGGTAACCGAAGGAGGAGAGGGCGGCGTTTGTGTTACGACTCTTACGATTTTCTGGCAGTTTTTCCCTATTTTTATCTATTTTCTCTGGGGCCCTATGGACGCATAGGTATACAGGACTCGTTGGCGCCAACCCTATGTTCAGGCGCCCATCGGTTAGGTCAGCAGTTAGTCAGCCAGGGGCTGTGCCGATAAGGATACAATAAGGACCGCATGGGGACACGGGGATTGTGGGAAGGCGTAGATAGTCGCCATGGTTTCGTTGCTGCGCGCGCATAGCCCTAGGGGCATGAGGCTGCTGCGCACAGACCATGGTTGGGGTATATAAGGTGGAGCGTCGTAGGTAGGAGTCTCTAAGACTCTAGATAGTTTCCTCTTACCAGGTCACTACTTCTATTGTGTCTATAGTTTCGTCTCTATAACATCTCTTCTCGGAAGCTTGTGATTGTGTGTGGGATTAGTCCTAACATAATCTAGAGTCTTTCAAATCACACCCTTCATCGTTTGCTACAGCGCCGAGCATGCCTTGCTCGTTGCCGCTCACAGCGTTGAAGCGATCCATTAAAACTTTTCATCTGACCAACCGCTCGTTACACCACGAGGCCGGTTGCAGCCTCGATCTCGACAAATAGTCAACAGCATAGTCACGACTGACTTCGGGACAATTCTGTCTACACAAAAGTCTTAAACGAGAGTAGTCGCGTGCTGGGTTGTGGACCAGGCAGGGTCGCCCCGGGCAGCTACATTAGGACTTCGGAAAAGCGCAAGGAACGCGCGAAAGCAATCCATTGGGGTGCCGTATATCAAGGCATACAGTCTCTAGACACCAATCACGTATCGGATCTTTGATCTGAGCACGAGGACACTAGAGTGAAGCGCCGGGTACCACCTCTTTGGGTCAGTTGGTGGAAATAAATCGAACACTCGAGTGCGGGTGCGTTATTGACCGCATCGGGCAGTGATTGCGTTAGGAAGCGCAGTTACAGAAGAAGAGGCGACATCTCCCTACTTGGGACGTCTTATCGTTTTTGGAACAATCTTGGATCTGGGATCCGAAGTTATGGAACTAGCGTTCAACTATGTTTTGCCAAGGGCAGCAATGTCCTTGATGGAGATCGGAAGGGTCTTCGATCTAGAATGGGCGGCGGGGTGCCCTTTGCCCCACAAACGAACCAAGTCAGCCAGGCCGATCGATCACCGACAACGTGATGCGCACATTCGCGCATGGCACGTTTGGCGCAAGGAGCAGCGCCGTATAGAAAAGCTCGAGCTGCGTAGGGCAGCATATGAAAAACAGGTACTCGAGGAAGCGGCCTTCCGCGAGCAAGAAGAGGCATGGGAAATCCTCATGCAAGAAAAGCGCGAGGCGCTTAGAAAACAAAAACGGTTCCAACAGATGGAACAGGAACTGGAAGCGGATAGGCGAGTGCTTGAGCAGCTTGTGAACCAACCAGAAGTCAGGGAGGTGGTGTTTGACTCACCCTCCAATATGCGGTTATTACTCCAAGGGTTTAACGTGGTTACCCTGAAACACGACGGCTTGGTTCTGACGGCAAAAGAACGGAATAAGTTGATGCATGCTTCGAATGGCAACATCAAAGCTCAGTATTCGAACCACATGGTGCGGTATGGCACACGCGCAGGAAGGAAATCGGGACCAATTAATGGAAACTTGCATCCGCATATCCCGGGCTATTGTTATCTAGTAATGTTCAAACGGCAATACTGGAATAAGTTTGCATGGCCGGCGTATCCACATCACCATTTGCAAGAAGTTAATGCAAACATAAGGGTTAAAAGGACTCAAGGGCGTGTCGGATGTATACACGTAGAACGGGTGTCTAAAGGTCTTAATGCATGGATGCAAATGGAAGATTGGATTTCAAAGGGATATGGCCGGTACCAAGTCGGCGCATTCCGGTGGACGGTTCAAATGGCTGTGGGGCTCAGAGATTTCCTCATTGGATATACCCAAGTGATGCCACATCCCTTACCGCCGCAGATTCCCTTGACCGGGACAAATCAGGATGATGTTGCCCGTAGGCAGCAACAAATTGACGACATTGAGGAATCCCGAATGGCAACTGTTAACGGCTTTGGACAATTGCTTACCAATGTGCTGGACGAATGGCAACGAACGCACCTGCGACCGACACCGGCGCCATTAACGAAAGCAGAGATGCCAGACCATTTTGAAGGCGATCCAAGCCAAGTCGATAATTGGTTGCGCACCATGGAGGTGTATTTCACATTAGCGCGGGAAACAACGGTCCGGCGGCGTATTGTGATTTGCCTATACCGTACTAGGAAAGGAAAGGGAAATCGTGCAGGAGAATGGGCGGGAGTTAAACTCCAAGAAATCCAGAAAGCAGATGAAGAATACGAAGCAAAACATGCACGTATTCCTACCCGATATCCTGCGGATTTGACCTGGAGGGAGATAAACAACGGCCATCGAGCACCGTTACAACCGGAAGATGAACCATTGCAATGGTCGCGCCCACCCAACGTTAATAAATATCCCTGGGTTACATGGGCAGCGTTTAAAGCGGAAATGCACGATTTCTTCATGTCCACGGAGACCAAACAGCACGCCACGGATGATTTAATGAAATTGGAGCAACGAAATACTCCAATTGAAGATTATATCATCAAGTTCAATGCATTGTCACCGTTGGTGGGCTGGGGAGAAAATGCTCTCAAGGATCATTTCCTTAACAGAATCAATCCCGCACTAGGCGGAGAATTGATCAGACATGGCAATCTGGCAGACGATGCATCCCTGAAAGCAATCCAGGACAGGGCTGTACAATTGGCAAGAATATATCGTAGGGCAAAAGAGGCATACGGCGAGAAGAAAAGCCGTAACGAGTATAAGGAGACACCGGTGGCCAAGGAAAGCAAAGCACCGATCCAACATAGCATGCCTACCATGGCAACGTCCAGCCGAGACCCAAATGCAATGGACGTTGACAAAGCAAAACGACGCACGGGGGCGTGTTATAACTGCGGCAAGGAAGGTCACTTTGCCAGAGAATGTCCGGAACCAAAGCGGTTCAATCAGAAAGACAAAGGAAAAAGCCGAATTCGAGAATTAAAAGTCGAAGAGCTCACAGAAGAGCAGTGGAAAGAATACGGCAAAGAGAAGGGTTTTGGCGACAGCCAGTAGGCAAGCGCTCCGCGCTGCTGGCTGATAAAGTGTTGATCTCGGACAAGGACTCCTGTATTAATGTACCGGAATTATTATATGAATGTTCGTCATATGTCCACCGGATCAGAAACTTGAGTGTGAGCGCAAAACCCCGGATAAAAACTTGGTCTCCTGCTTGGGTACTCAGGAGAATTTGGCAACAAGACAAGGATACTGCAGTGCGGTGTCTAAAAGAATGGGTTCATAATAAATGTCTTAACGAAGCAACTGAAAGCTTGGTTGATGAATTAAACCAACAATCAGAAGCAGAGGCGTTGTGGAACTTAACAAGGCTAAGGCAGAGTGTCGTCAAAGCTACAGGACGACAAGAGATGAATTTAAAAGGGACTATTACAACCATGGATACTGGGGCACAAATCAACATTGTGGCACTAGTAGATTCAGGCTGTACAGGATCTTGCGTCAGTACCGAGTTTGTGGCACGACACAAACTTAATAAACGAAAACTTCTTCGACCAATGCCGGTATACAATGCTGATGGGACAAGAAACGCACTAGGAAGTTTGGAATATATGGTTCAGTTCAAATTGCGGTTAGGAAGCCACGAAGAAATTATTGAATGCGGGGTTGCCGGACTGGGGAAAACGGACATCTTTTTAGGGCACGATTGGTTGCAGCATCACAACCCGGTGATGGATTGGAAAAAACAGGAAGTGCGATTCACTAGGTGTCCAGGAACGTGTTGGGACCGTTCTCATGTAGAAAATCCGGAAGACGAGGTGGATCCTATGGAACCGTTAGAAGAGGGCGAAAAACTCCTGGCGGTGCACATTGGAGAACCAGAGTTCAAACTACGATCTGTAGCCACGGACATCGCGGCCAAGGAAGCTAGTGCAGCAAAAAAGCGCTCTTTGGAAGAAGTAGTCCCCGAGCATTACCTCGGTCATAGGAAAGTCTTCGAAAAGGAAACCTTTGATGAATTACCGCCAAGACGTCCTTGGGATCACGCAATCGAATTGATACCCGGATCAAAGGCAGTGGATTGTAAAATTTATCCACTAAATCGGGATGAACAGGCCCAACTGGATGAGTTTCTAAAAGAAAACTTAGATTCAGGACGTATTCAGCCTAGCAAATCGCCCATGGCATCACCGTTCTTTTTTGTTAAAAAGAAGGATGGAAAACTGAGACCGGTACAGGACTATCGACGACTGAATGAAATGACAATCAAAAATCGATACCCGTTACCATTGATTGGGGAACTAGTGGACAAATTGTCACAAGCAAAGGTGTTCTCCAAGATGGATATCCGTTGGGGATATAACAACGTTCGCATTAAAGAAGGGGACGAATGGAAGGCAGCATTCAGGACAAATAGAGGGCTATTTGAACCGCTGGTCATGTTCTTTGGGTTAACCAATTCGCCGGCAACATTCCAGACAATGATGAACGACATATTCAGGCAGGAAATTGCAGAAGGATGGGTTGTCATTTACATGGATGATATTTTGGTTTTTTCAAAATCCCAAAAGGAACACACAGGACATGTCAACTGTATTTTGGCCAAGCTTGGTGAACATAAGTTATCCCTCAAGCCCGAAAAATGTTGGTTTGACCAGCCGCAAATTGATTTTTTGGGTTTGGTGATCAGTACGGACTCCATCCGAATGGAGAAAGGCAAGGTTGACGCCATTGCATCCTGGCCAGAACCGACATGCAAAAAGGAATTACAACAGTTTTTGGGATTTATCAACTTCTATCGACGATTTGTACAAGGCTTTGCTCAGATGGCTAAGCCATTAACAAAGTTAACGGGCAAAGTCGACTGGTTGTGGACCGAGATCCAATCTGTGGCCTTTCAGGGACTGAAAGACCTTGTGGCGAGGGAGGTAATCCTCAAAATTCCTGACGATGAGGGACAATTTCGAGTTGAAGTGGATGCCTCAGATTTTGCGATTGGCGGAATTTTGTCTCAGCAGGGAAAAGATCAGCAATGGAGACCGGTGGCTTTCATTTCAAAGGCTCTCAATGATGCGGAACGAAATTATGAGATCTACGACAAAGAAATGCTCGCAGTAATGCACGCATTTTACGAATGGTCTCATTATCTCAAAGGTGCCAAGGAGATTGTGGAAGTCTTGACGGATCATCAGAATTTGACATACTTCCGAAAGGCGCAGAATCTAAACTGAAGACAAGCACGATGGGTCACGGATCTGCAAGAATACAACTTTGTCATTAAGCATCGATCAGGGAAATCCAACTCGAAAGCGGATTTGTTATCCAGACGAGCAGGACATGCACGAGGGCAAAACGATAATGAAGGCGTCATTCTCCTAAAGGAACACCTGTTTGTACGACTTCTAGACGATGACCGGGCTGTGGATGAATTGTTAAAAGATGTGGCAAAAATTCCAAAGCGACAATGGGAATCTCAAGTGCGCGAAGGATTGGAAAAAGGAGATCCGGACTACACCGTTAATAAAGGACTGGTGCAATGGAAGGGGCAAATTTATATACCCGCCAACAATCGACTTAGAGGGGAACTAATTGGATTAATTCACTCATGGGGACATTCGGGAGTAGTCAAAACATTGGAGTTAATAACTCGGGATTATTGGTGGCCGAACATGCGCAAAGACATTGAAAAATACATCCCTGGATGTGAAACGTGTCAACGTGCTAAACCGGATCGACAAGCTAGAGCGGCACCACTTCACCCGAATGAGATTCCTTTAGAACCATGGGAAATCGTGTCCGTTGACTTAATTGGACCTTTACCGGAATCAAAGGGCAACGATATGGTCATGGTGGTAGTAGACCGATTCACTAAAAAAGCCTATTTCCTCCCGACAACGTCAACCATCACATCACAGGGAGTGGCAGTCTTGTTCCGAGATAATGTATTCCGAGAGCATGGAATTCCCAGGAAAGTCATCAGTGACCGAGGGCCTCAGTTTGTTTCCAAGTTCATGGATGATTTATACGGAATGCTGGGCATCAAGGCGAACCGGTCTACCGCGTACCATCCACAGACAGATGGGCAAACAGAGCGTGTTAATCAGGAAGTCAAGGAATTCCTCACGATGTTTGTCAATCACCGACAGGACAACTGGAGTGATTGGCTTGCAGTAGCACAATTTTGTCACAATGATCGGGTACACGCATCAACAGGATATTCGCCGTTCTTCATGAACAATGGACGCCATCCCAACAAGGGCATAAATCCACTTCACACACCTACGGTTGTAGCAGTTGAAGAACTTACCAAGCAGGTTGAGGATGTACATGCCAAGGCAACAGAAGCGCTGAATAAAACCGCTGAAACTATGAAAAGGCGGTATGATGAAAATAAGGCACCAGCACGAGAATACAAACCTGGCGACAAGGTCTATCTCAGCACGGAAAATCTGCCTACTATTCGCGCTACAAAAAAGCTTGATGGCAAGTTTGTCGGGCCCCTGGAGATCGTCAAGAAGGTTGGCGCATCCGCGTACCAGTTGAAAATACCGGCTTCATGGAAGGTGTATAACGTGTTCAACGAGATCCATCTCAAACCATACAAAGAACCTGTGTTCCCCACCCAGAAAGACAAGGTAGCTCAACGCAAAGAGTTACAAATGGTAGAGGAATCTCAGGATGACGAATACGAGGTTGAGGAAGTCATGGATAGCCGAGTCAGTGGACGTGGCGGTGGACGTTTGGAATACCTTGTTAAGTGGAAAAACTATCCTGTAGAGGAATCCACTTGGGAACCTGCTGAGAACCTTGATAACGCTAAGAAAGAGGTTCAGAAGTTTCACAAGGCAAACCCCAGCGCTCCGCGTCGACTTGTTAACGTACGCGACATGGATTACCGGCGGTGGCAGAATCATACCCAGGTGCATGTGCCCAAACGATTGTTTGCATGGGAAAATGGCAAATTCGAGAGGGAATACCTCGAAAAGCTACAACGGAACTGGCAGCGGTGGAAAGGCGACCGCAAATTGATTTATGATGAACCAGATATGGACCAGGCTTTTGCAAGGGACCTTGCAAAAATTCCCAAGACGATATCCTCACACTGACTTCCCGGGACGTGAAGTCTTAAGGGGGGGGTCATGTTACGACTCTTACGATTTTCTGGCAGTTTTTCCCTATTTTTATCTATTTTCTCTGGGGCCCTATGGACGCATAGGTATACAGGACTCGTTGGCGCCAACCCCTATGTTCAGGCGCCCATCGGTTAGGTCAGCAGTTAGTCAGCCAGGGGCTGTGCCGATAAGGATACAATAAGGACCGCATGGGGACACGGGGATTGTGGGAAGGCGTAGATAGTCGCCATGGTTTCGTTGCTGCGCGCGCATAGCCCTAGGGCATGAGGCTGCTGCGCACAGACCATGGTTGGGGTATATAAGGTGGAGCGTCGTAGGTAGGAGTCTCTAAGACTCTAGATAGTTTCCTCTTACCAGGTCACTACTTCTATTGTGTCTATAGTTTCGTCTCTATAACATCTCTTCTCGGAAGCTTGTGATTGTGTGTGGGATTAGTCCTAACAGTTTGAAAGCGGGATAGCGTTTACGAGCAGGACGGCGTTTAGGCGTTAGTCAAGTGCAAGGTGGTGACCAAATGAGAGTGGGCGGCGGCCAGATGGCGCAGTCAACAGGTGGTGGTTGGGGGAGCAGGCAGTGTGTGGTTGCAAGGGTGGAGGGCAGGAGGGAGGGGCAGGAGGAGCGGTGCATTGATCAGAATGGAAAAGACACTGTGAAAACGAACAAAACTTACGGTTTCAGTTGTTCCACTGCTGTCTTTGCTTGTTTCTTTGATTTCCCAGTGATGGAGACTGAGGATGGAGCTCGGCTACGCTTGGTTGGTGCAGCGGGTGGGCTGGTGCGACGGGTGGACCGGGTGGTGGGCATTGCAGTGTGAGATTGATAATGATCAAGCGCTGGGCTGCGCATCGACGAGCACAGGCGCATCACATGCACGTCATGTGCATCATGTGATGATCAACAAAGTCAAATGTGGACGTGTGCTGACACGTGTCACACATGTCACAAATGCTATAAATGGCATGGCAGTTACCTGTCCCTCAGCTCAGCCAGCTCACACTCCACTCGGACTCTACTCGGAGTCTGAGCTCACTCCCAGCATTGTCAGTCCTAGTACTACTAGGCTGCTTCCGAGTTCAGCTCGGGTTCAGCTCGGACTTGACTAGGACTGAACTCGGATTACGAGTTCCCATTTTGGTGAGTACCAGGCCAACTTTTTTCAGCTCGGAATTGACTCGGATTCTGAGTAGGCTACTCGGAATCCTAGGATTAAGCTCGGACTGAGCTCGGAATCTCGGAATAAGGGGGGGGAGTGTCATGCTCTCCCTTGGTCGGCCTTTTCTATCCAGCGGTATACATCACAATCCATAGTGATGTGAGGATGGGGAGTTGGTTTCGGCTTTTTAGGTGTTTCGAGGAAAGGACAACGTGACAATTGTTCACAGCAGTGGCCCACGTTTGAATGACCACCGATGGTAAGGATTGTTGTTTGGACTTTTTTGTTGTTGCGGCGGTTCTTTCCCATGATGATAAGAGAGACAATATACAAATGCGTATATGTGTTTGAATAACCGGGTCCAGAATAAGGCCTTCCTACAACAAAATGAAGCAGTTTAAGGCCCTACTCCAGGGCCAATCCTTTTAATTTTTTAAACAACCGTTACAATTGCATGGACCATCGTGATCTGATAATTCATTTAATTGATTCAGGAGTTGTTGTCCTTTCCATTTCTGCCAATTTTTCTCCCATGATGCAGTTTCTGCTACTGCATTCATGTCGATCCTGGATATGGCCATTCCTTGACTTTCAGTAAAGTTTTCATATTTTTTGAAGCTTAATTTATCAAAGACACTTTTGTCAATGATACGAATTGCTCCGGGGTTTTTATCATAGAAATGCTTAATTTTCTTTTTTGCATTTCCTAAATTCTCTTTTGGCTCCCACGAATTGTGTTTAGCCGTGTATCCTTTCCATTTAACAAGATATTCCATCTTGTTTCTCTTTAATCGTACATCAAGGATTTCTTCTACCTCGTATTCTTTTTCACCATCAATTTCTACTGGTGGTGGCGGCGCAATGCGTTGTCCCCTAAGTGGTTTGACATAGGGATGTATTCTTGAAACATTCACAACAGGATGAATTTGTTGTGAAAAAGGTAGATTCAACTCTACTGCATTTGACGAGATAATCCTTTTAATTGGATAAGGACCTATCCATCGTTCTGCTAATTTTCTGGTTGGACAACCAGAAAGCTGGAGATCTTTGGTTGATAACCAAACTCGATCTCCTACTTTATATTCTGGCGTTTCAGAACGTTGTCTGTCTGCATAAAGTTTCATGTCATCTTGTGATTTTTTTAATGCAGCCTGTGCTTCTTCATGAATTTCTTTCATTTTTTGTGCAAAGTCAGCCGCAGCTGGATGACTTCCTTCCTTTCTGGGTTCAATACCCATTCTTGGATGTTTTCCGTAATTTACGAAAAACGGTGTATGTTTTGTTGATGCTTGAATTTTGTTATTGTAACTAAATTCAGCGATTGCAAGCCATCCCGACCAATTTTCTTGTCGGTGATCTACAAAAATCCTCAGGAACTGTTCTAGATCCTGATTCATTTGTTCTGTTTGTCCATCCGTCATTGGATGGAAAGCTGTAGACAAATCTGTAGAAATGCCTAACATTTGATTCAATTCCTTCATCATTTGAGCAGTGAATTGAGGTCCGCGATCCGAAATTATGGATTTGGGGAGACCATGAAGTTTCCATATATGATCTCTGAATAGTGTTGCCAACCCTTGAGCTGACGTTTCTTCCGATGTTGGAATAAAATGTGCCATTTTGGACATTCTATCACATACTACTAGAATTGCATTATGACCATGCGATTCTGGTAACTTTGTAATAAAGTCTGCAGTGATATGAGTCCATGGCTTCGATGGTGCCAAGTTGGGCATTAATTTTCCTGCTGGTGGTTCTGGGAAATTCTTGCTTCTTTGGCACTTGTCACATCCAGCAACGTATTTTTTTACAAATTTAGTGACACCTGGCCACCAATAGTTTCTTGTGACGAGTTCAACCATCTTCCATTGTCCTCCATGTCCAGCAATGGGTGTATCATGATGGAGTCTGACTATCTCCATTCGTAATTTTTCATCTTTAGGAACGTAAACCTTTCCTTGCCAGAAGATTAATCCTTGCTCCATCTGCCATTCTCCTGCATTGAGTCTCCTGACTCCTGCCTTTTTCATGGCTTCCACCACTTTTACAACCTCTTCATCATTTGCTTCTGATTTTCTGATTTTATTTAAAATTTCTTTTTCCGACGTATTGACTAACACATGTCCTTGTTGAAGTGCTGCAATTCGGAAAAATTCTGGTTTTAACAAGGTAACTTCCTTGTTATCATCTTCTACCCCCTTTTTATGGTCTGGCCTCCTGGACAGAGAATCAGCCTTTCCCATAGTTGAACCTGCTTTATGAATTAATTTAAAATTAAACCTGCTGAGGTATAATGCCCAGCGTGCTTGTCTTCGGTTCAATTTTTTGCATTCATAAAGTATTCGAGATTTTTATGATCTGTCCATATCTTGAATTCTTGCCTTGCTCCTTCTAGATAATGTCTCCAGGCTTCGAGACATCTAATAATGCCCAACATTTCTTTGTCGTGGACATCATGATTCCTCTCAGTTTCGTTGAGGGATTTGGAGAGATAGGCTACTGGTCTCCATTTGTTGTTGTCGCATTCCATTGACAATACTCCTCCTGTTGCGTAATCTGAGGCATCAGACTCTATTCTGAATTTCTTATCGGAGTCTGGGGCGACAAGAAGAGGTTGTTCCGTAAAAGTTTTTTCTTCTGCTTCCTTCCATTCCCATGTTTTATCTTTTCTGACCAGATTATGTAATGGTCGTGCTATTTTGGCGAAAACTTTGACAAATCGTTGATAATAATTTGCCAATCCTAAGAATCATTGCACATCCTTTACACTGCCAGGTGTGGGCCAGTTTAGGATAGTGTCAACTTTCTTTGGATCCATTTTAATCCCATTGGGTCCAATGATGACTCCTAGGAATTCTACTTCTTGCACGTTCCATACACATTTTTCCGGTTTAACGTATAAATCGTTTTCTTCCAAGCGCTGGAGAACTTCGAGCACTATTGTTGTGCTCTTTTTCGGTTTTTGTATAAATGAGGATGTCATCTATGTAAACAATGACCTTTCCTTCATTTATCATATCCCGAAAGATATCGTTCATCATGGCTTGGAAGGTTGCCGGAGAATTGGTGAGACCAAAGTACATTACTACTGGTTCAAAAGAACCTTCTGGTGTAGTAAAAGCGGCCTTCCATTCGTCTCCTTCTTTGATTCATACGTTATTATAACCCCACCTAAGGTCCAACCTGGTGAAGTGTTTGGCTTGTCCTGCTCAATCCACAAGTTCTGATATTAATGGTAATGGATAGTTATTTTTAACCGTCCATTCATTTAGATAACAGTAGTCCTGTACCATTCTCTTTTTTCCATCTTTTTTCTTTACAAAGAACACCGGCGATGTTTACGGTGATTTCGAAGGTCTGATGTACCCCATTTTTAATTGATCATCAATAAAATCTCGGACTTCTCCGAGTTTGTCTGGTGATAAAGGGTACACCTTTCCTTTTCTGGGTTGGTAACCTTGTTTAAGATCAATAGCGTGATCCCATGGTTTCCTAACTGGCATTCTTTCCAACGCAGTTTTTTCGAACAAGTGTAAATGCTTGTGATACTGCGGTGGTACTAAATCTTTTGGTTCCTGTTTTTTCAACTCCCTGATCCATTTTGGGTCATCTGATTTGATTCCAGACGGGAGAAATTCATATTTTTCTCCTTCCCTATAGAATTTTGGGTGTTTCCATTGATCCAGGAAATCCAAATTCTGCTCCTCCCTTTCTTTTTGCTCTAGCCAGTAGGCAAAGTCCAATTCCCGTTCCTTTTCCCAGACGTACATATTGGTTTCCCAATGTTCCACCTGTTTTGTCCTTTTTTGTCTTTCCTTTGTCCATTCCCTTTGTTTGTGTCCACATGATTGTGGGCATCTTGTCAACTCTATTTTACCAGTGATCCAGTTGACATCCGGATTATGTCGTCGTAACCATGTAGATCCAATGATTACATTTGTTTTGCCTAATTTGCATATTTCGAATGTGGCTCATTCTTGGTGTCCCTTGTAACTCATGAGCAGATCTACTTCATGAGTAATCATACCGCCTTCATTGTTAGATCCATCTACGTTTCTAACTTGAATTGGTTGATCTAAAGGGATTAATTTATAGCCCTTTTCATTAGCGAATTTAGCGTTCATAAACAAACCTGTTGCTCCTGAATCGAGCAACGCTGTTTCTGTTGTTTGGTCATGTGTGTCTAGAGTTTCTAGACCTATTTCCATTAATATCTCGTCTTTCTGACCAATAGATCGAACGAGAAATTCTTTTTGTCCCTTTTTTAGTATTCTTTTACCTGATAAGGAAGAATCAAGCACAGGTTTATCCGCCCTGCCACGCTCCTGTGCTTTGGCACTAGAGACTGCTTCCTGTGGGGTGGTCTCAGAGACTGTTGAAGTCTCCGAGTCCTCCGTACCTACCAGTCCGTTTTCCTTACCTAATACAGAATACCTATTAAGAGAGTTCAGTACGGGACTTACTGACTCTCGTCTTCTTTTAAATTTTTGCCTTTTGTGAAATACTCCTTCATCTCTTTGAAGGACATGGTTCGGATGTCCAATCCGGATCGGCAATTTCTTGCGATGTGGCCTATTCTTCCACATTTGTAGCAGTGCATTGGCGGGCGCTGAGTTTGATCCACGTCCATCGCGTTTGGATCTTGAGACCGTGTTGCTGCATTATTATTTGAGGAGGGCCCAGCTCCCGATCGGTTCTGACTTGCTGATCCTGATGCGTATTGAATCTCCATCGGGGTTTAGGCTGGCCAGTTACCCTTTCCTAGCACTTGAAACACCCACTCTTGCCAAGTGGAGCAAATACAAGGAACAACAACAGATTGAATTAGATCTAGCCTTTGACGACGAACCAAAACAAGGAGAAAGCTCAAAACAGGCAACAGAACCAAAACAGGAACCTGAAACCGAAATGAAAAAGAATATGGCAGACGAAAAGGAAACATCTCCAAAAGGAATAAAGGGGGTCTCCATTGAGAAATTCAAAGGACAATGATCCAAAGCGAAACATTTCATCTATGCATTCAATGACACCTTCGATCTAGATGAGGAACAATTTACCACTGCCAAGAAGAAGATCAAATACGTCTTCCTACACTTAGGAGAGGAATTGGACAAAGCAACTATAGACAAAGGAAAGAAAAAAGAAGAAGGAACAACACTCTCTTGGGATAGCTACAGCAGTTTCAAAAAGCGATTCTTAGCCAATTGGGGCGAATCAGACACCGCAGCCAGGACCCTGAATGATCTAGATAAAGTCAAAGTGGGCGGAGATATTGATATCCCCACTTACATTCAGAAATTCCGATCGCTCATTCAGTCAACCGGAATCACAGGGTTCATGGCACAACAAATCTATTTCTGTAAAGGATTACCAGCATCAGTCACAGCAAAGATCATCAAAAATCCCGCAGTCATTAATATGGAAACAGCCTATGATGCTGCGGAGCGACTACACAATGCTTGGGAAACCCTGAAACTGATGAACCGGTCTACTGGGTCGGGAAACGCGGAGAGACGTTTCAAATTTAACCGAAACTCAAGGAACTCGGCATCAGGGTCAAAAGGGGTCAATGCCATAACTACTGGATGCCTTTCAGATGCCCAAAAAAAGGAATATTGGAAAACCGGCAAGTGTTTCCAATGCGGAACTCAGGGACACATATCCAGGGATTGCCCAAACAAAGGGAACGTCCAGACGACACCCAACAAACCGTCTCCTCCTCAGAATTGCGCTATTAGAACCATAGAGGAAACGACCTCAGAAGAATCAACTGCCCAATGCATTAGGGCACTGTTAAAAGCACTCCCAGACAAGGAGCGTGAGAATACCCTCCAAGAACTAGAAACAGAGGGTTTTTAAGAAGGAGATGCCAGAAAGCGGTTGACGCCTCCTATAAAGTTGAACAGTTAGCACTCGATTCTGTAATTGTACAATCCAATGATGATAAACGGATTTCAATCACTGTGCAAACGAGCAATAAACCCGCTGAAAAATCTGCCCTCATTGATTGTGGAGCAGAAGGAAACTTCATCGATGAGCGCATATCAAAAGATTGGCCAAAAGAAGAATTAAAACAACCAATTAAAGTCAAAAACACCAATGGAACTATTAATCAAAATGGCATGATCATGCATCAAACTCATCTTACCTATTCTATCAATGGAAAACCATATGATAATTGGTTATGGATCAAGCAGCCTTCATTACAAACTGTGGGTTGTATGAACCAACAGTAATGTTCTTTGGCCTCTGCAATTTGCCCTCGACGTTCCAGACCATGATGAACAAGTTCTTCCAGGATATGATTAATGAAGGATGGCTCATTATCTATATGGATGACATTCTGATCTGTGGGAAAATGAAAGACGAAATACAGAAACGAACTGAAAGAGTCTTGGAGCGCTTACAGGAGAAAGACCTATTTTTGAAGTTAGAAAAATGCAAATTTTGCATTCAAGAAGTCGGATTCCTGGGCATGGTCATTACGCCTGGTCATATTTAAATGGATCTGGTAAAACTCGCCGGTATCAGAGACTGGCCAATCCCCACAATGGTCAAACAAGTCAGGTCTTTCCTTGGATTTGGAAATTTCTATAGACAATTCATCGGCAACTTTGCTGCTATAGCAAAACCGTTGATGGACTTAACTAAGAAAGGTTTAACCTTCAGTTGGATGCTTGATTGTCAAACAGCTTTTGATGAATTTAAACAAACATTTTTGTCGATGCCAGCCAGACCCCACGAGACCATTTATCTTACAAACAGATGCCTCTAATAATGCCACTGGAGCAGTGTTGAAACAAGCAGATGCTTCTGGATCCCTCCATCCTTGTGGTTTTATATCACATGCCTTAAACACGACAGAACAGAATTACCAGATCTATGACCGAGAACTGTTGGCCATCATTAAAGGACTACAAGCATGGCGACATTTGTTACATGGATCACCACACCCCATTATAGTCCATTGTGATCACAAAAACCTTTCATTCTATAGAACCCCACAGCGATTGACACCTCAACAAGCCCGATGGTCCATGATACTATCAGAGTTTGATTTGAAAATTGAGCATGTACCAGGAACAAAAATGTTTGAAGCAGATGCATTATCCCGCCAACCCGATCATATGAAGGAGGATGATACCCCGGACAATGTTATCATGCTACCTGATAACAAATTTATTCGCCTTATTGCTACAGATCTTGCTCAGAAGATTCGAGATGCCACATCACTTGACAGCTTTGGAAAAACCATCATTGAAGTCATAGAAATGCAACGCACTCCACCTATTAAATCCAAATTACAGGATTGGGCGTTCATTGACGGAATCATTTGGTACATTGACAGAGCATATATCCCTGATCTTGGAATGCTCCGCACCAGTATTATCAAAACGATTCATGAGTTGCCTACTTCCGGTCACCCTGGATGCCTGAAAACGTTAGAATTATTACAACGAGACTACTGGTGGCCAGGAATGTATAAACATGTTAAGGAATGGATTACAGGTTGCGCCACTTGTCAGCAAATGAAGGTGAACACTCACCCCAACACCCCGGCTCTCCTCCCGATCGGATCTAAGGCGACTCGACCATTTCAACAAGTAACCCTAGACTTTATTACTGATCTGCCTATTTCTGATGGATTTGACTCGATTTTGGTCATGGTGGATGTCATGACCTGTTCTCAACGGTCAAAATCTCTAAGACATTTTTATTCTTTTTCTTGTATTTTACAATAGCTGTAGCCAAACATCTTAGTCAGGTTGGTGTCTATCTTATCTAGTCAGCGCTAAGATTAGATTAGATTAGATAACGATTGGATTAGATTACGGACTACTGGACCAATGACTCATGGACTATGACTCAGGCTTACCAATGTGCAGCAGCGGGGGCCGATTATGTTATCTCTTTTACTCATACTTACTCAGCATAGCTACTATTATTAGAGTGGTGCACAGACCACCCTTGTAGTATATAAACTGAGCAAGTAACACCCAGAGTCCTCAGTCGAGTTCTCTCGGGTTTCATCCCTACTCTTAGGGCTCCCAAAGTTCAGTTCAGTTCGGTTCAGGGGCATTTTTGGCTGAACCAGAACCAGAACCAATGAGAAAATGCCTGAACCGAACCAGAACCAGAACTGAACCTGCCCGAACCGGTTCTGTCGGTTCAGTTCTGGTTCGGTTCTGGTTCGAACTGAAGAACCGACTAAAATTTCCTTATTAGGAAATTTTAGAGAAAGTGATAGCATGAAATGTTTACTACACCTCTAATAATATGCTGCTCAAGGGCTCATTTGACAATGTGCGCATGTTACTAGCACTTGCCTGACATTTGGACAGCCTGCATGAGGTGGTGGGGCCAGCAGGTGTGATCATGTTGGCATGCTTTCATTCAATTCCCTGATGTTTATTGTATGTCTGTTCAATACAGTTGCAGTCATTGTATCTGATACAAATATATGTATTTATGCATGATTTGTGGTACTATGAGCAGAAATGGAGACAACTAAGCTGACAAAAATCGGTCAAACTGGTCATTCCAAGCAAAGAATTGGGAATACTGTGAGAATGAAGGTGCTGCTCGTTTAACGGTTAATACACAGTAAAAGAGCAATAGAAAGGCTTTCTGACGACGCTTTGTTTGAGGAATCCATCCAGAAATGGTGGAGATATGACTTCAGCCACCCCTGCAACACAAATTGTCAGATTACTGGAGAACGAAGGTGCCACCTGTCAATCGGTCAGTGGTACAAAAAAATGTGATGAAGGGACTTCCAGCAGATCCCTTTTTGAAGGGAAAGGGCTGAAAAACGGCCGAGATATGACTTGAAAGGGCTATTCAGCAGAAATTGACAAAGTACAGGAGAATAAAGGCACCGCTTGTCAAGCGGTTAGTGTGACAAAAAAAAGTGATAAGAGGGCTTTCCATTGATCTATGGTTGAAGAACATCCGCCCAGGAATGGTCGAGATATTGCTTGAGGAAAGTCCCCAACTCAGATTTGATCAGAGAAGGTGACATGCGCCAGACAAACGAGGGTGACACTTGAAGCGCAGTTGATGCGGTAAGGAATAGTGAATAGAGAGCTTTCAATCGACACCTGAATGAAGGTAATCCGAGCAGAAATGAACAAGATATGACACTATCAAACTTACCACCTTTTGATGATGTGACACTTACCTGCCTGCCCTGATGAGCCAATCGGACGCTCGTCAGTCTCAGAGTTGTAAAACTCAATCTCTGTGACATCCTTGAGGGATCCGTCTGGGTTGAGTGCGGCCATGACAGCTGAGTGCGGCAGTGCGATGAGCAGGTGCAGATGTAGAGCGCGCAGGAACAGTTGTCACACTCCTGTCACATTTGGCTCACAGGAATGGTTGTCACACTCCTTCAACACAACGACGGCTGCAACACCTACAGCCTCAAAGACAATCGGTTCGGGCAGTTCGGTTCTGGTTCAGAACCGGTTCTCAAAACCCAGCAGAAGCACGAACCAGAACCAACACCAACTGGGATTGCCCGAACCAGAACCAGAACTGAACCAGAACCGTCGGTTTGGTTCGGTCAGTTCTGGTTCAAACTGAAGTTCAGAACCGAACTTCGGGAGCCCTACCTACTCTCATCTCCTCTTCTCATAAGTCTATTGTTGGGGCCCTAAGCTGTCATGGCGAGGGTAGTCCTGATAGTAGAACTCGACTCATCACATCCTTACCGCCCCAACGCTTGATAACTAGAACATCACGCTCACACCCGGATCCCAGGGTTAAGGGAACTTCTTGATATCTGGGGCATCACACACTCTTCCGCAGAGTATAAAGTGTTATTTGTTGTCGGACAATAAAACCGTCACCCCTGGTTCTGTGAAGCATCCATAAAAGCTTCATCTTACGTTCCCGGTCTACACAAACCAAAGAACCTAACCCGGTTGATAGGGTTACCTGTGCACAGGATACCAGTGCCGGAGTAGTGACACATTGCGTCACTCGCATCATAGGACCAGCCTCACCAGCCCCTGTGCACGTTAAATTGCCCTGGTCTAGGCCTCTGAAGGCTATACATGTATATACATAGACACACCGTTTCGTAATCCTTGAGAGTAGCTGTCGCTTGACCATGCACTCTTGAGAAAGGCCGTACCTATTAGGGGTATAGTGCTAACTGGACCGTTCGGATCCAGTTTAGTGTAATCAAATTCAAAAAAAGTTAAATACCATACTATACCATTTACATACTAGCACTGCAGGGAGGGTTGTGGACCCTGAGTGCATTCCCAAATAAGTGACAGGCCAAGACCTCCCTCACTTTTTACGTAACGGAGAATTACAAAGTACGAGATCTTCTTAGATTGCATGGGCTTACAGATAGGGAAATCGATAACTTCTGGATAGAAGTATTCGGTGTACCACTGGACGGTCTAGAAGACTTTGATATTGATTACGACCCTTTCGGGCCAGATCCCTTTGACAATAACGACCCCGTCCCTGCATTACATACACCAACTGAGTCATCCGACTCCACACCCTCGATCACCAAGGTACAACATCAGTGGGAACCTGCACCATTCCAGATCCTTGTCCCTAACCCCGCGACCCTTAATATCCAAAGTCTATTCCACTCTGATGCCCAATACATCGGAGAAGTAGCACCACCATTCTCACCACCACCACCATCATTCAGATCTCCATTGGTATCACAACCGTCGAGATCCCTATCCCCATTTACACCACCCCCTCACTACATCAACATGTCGGATCAAGGAGAAGAAGATCTGACATCCGCGCAGTTATTGCAACTGCTGAATAATCAAAATAAAACTATTCAGCAACTACAAGCACAGCTCTTAGTGCTCCAAAATAACAATGCCGCTGCGGCACAACAAGCAGCAATACCACTGGCCGCCCCGGCCCCAATTATTAATATACCGGAAGGGACGGTATTCAATATTCCCACACCAGCAGGAGGGAATGGCTCATCAAAAGTAGACGTAGCCAAACCACTGGTGTTCTCTGGCAAAATGTCGGAGGTCACAAATTTCATAAGCAGATGCCGGCTATATATACAGCTGAAGATAGCAAGCACCGAGGAGGAGGACAAAATCCTCTTGGTGTTGTCATACATGTCAGAAGGATTCGCGGTAGATTGGCAAGACAATCTATTGGAGTTAATAGCCGATGAAGATGATATTGTTCTGGACACAGTGGAACAATTATATAGGCAAATACGTAGGGATTTCGGCAATACAGACGAACAGTCATCGAAAATATCGGAATTGCGCACGATGTCACAGGGTGCACACACGTGTGAAGAACACGTGCAAAAATTTAAAAAAGTCGCACAAGGAACAGGGTACCAGGGAAGGGCCCTAGTTGAAGAATTTAAAAGGAGTTTGAATGCCGGTCTCCGAAAAAGGATAATGGAGGCAGATGAAGTACCGGAGACCATCGACGAATGGTACCAAAGATTGGTTTGTCTCGACCAACAATGGAGACAAGCAAAGGCCAAAGAACAATATTATTCTTCGAGGAACAGTAACTCCGCTAAGAGGAGTGAAGGGACCAAAGGCCCAGATACGGTGAAGCCGGTAGGAGTCTCCTAATTCTTCTGTGTCACAAAATTTGTGCCACCAAGTGAGTTCTGGTTCTGTGTTTGGTGGGAAGAACAATTGTTTATTTGAATTGTTTTCTTCGTTATGCCAAACAATCCAAGTTTGTGCTGGTAGTTCCTCGTCGGGATCTCCTTCTTTGTATACCCCTTCAAAGAAGCTATCTGGGACTTGTTGGTTTTTTCTTTTGGTAGCTGAAACGTAGTATCACCCTTCGTTGGTTGTAGAAGGATAGACTTCCCTTCAGTTGAGGTAATACCTCTGTTTGTAACGAACGGAGTCGTTTGGTGGTCTGATCTGAGAGGTTCGGGTCTCAATGATGTCTGGCTAGTGACAAAGCACTGAGCAGTTCCTGAGTTCCAACTTGTGTTACGGATGATGCCCTCGTCGTGGTTTGTTCTAAGTCAACAGCGACAAGCAGAGTCTCGATCCGCTCCCAGTCACTGGACAAAGGATCTAGATGCTAAGTCAAACAATGACGAAGGTCTTGAGAACGATGAGGAAGAAGAGTGTTGTGTTCGAGCGAGGTTGAGAGCAAAACTTGTCTAAGTTGGAACTGAGGTTACTCTAGGATACATGAGCTTTATATATGTTTAGGGAACAAGGAAACCATAAAAGGAACAAAGCTGTAGCTACCTGAGAAAGGAAATATGAAAGTAGCTATGAAAGGAGATTGTTACAGTTCTCATTTCATCTCGTCTTCGTGCTTTAGTGGACTGTTTCATATCCATCATTACTGCGCAGTGTACAGCTTGGACGCTATCTCCTTTCGTAGTTACTTTCACATTTCCTTTCTCAAGTAGCTACAGCCCCATCCTTTTTTCGGTTTCCTTTGTTCTCCAAACGTATATAAACCCCATGTATCCTAGAGTAACCTCAGTTCCAACTTAGACAAGTTTTGCTCTCAACCTCGCTCAATCTCAATGCTCTTCTTCTTCATCGTTCTCAAGACCTTCGTTATCGTTTGACTTAGTGTCTAGACTCTTTGTCCAGTGGCTGGGAGTGGACCGAGACTCTGCTTGTCACTGTTGACTTAGAACGAACCACGACGAGGGCATTGTCCATAACACAAGTTGGAACTCAGGAATTGCTCAGTGCCTCGTCACTAGCCAGACATCATTGAGACTCAAACCTCACAGATCAGACCGCCAAACGACTCTGTTTGTTATAGGCAAAGATATTACCTTGGACAAAGGGAAGTCTATCCTTCTACAACAAACGAAGGGTGGTATTATGTTTTGACCACTAAGAAAAAGAACCAGCGAGTTCCAGAAAGTTTCTTCAAAGGAGAATACAGAGTAGGAAACCCTGACAAAGAACTACCAGCAGAAACTTGGATCAATTGGCATAACGAAGAAAATGATTCAAATAGCCGATTATTCTTCCCACCAAACAAAGAACCAGAACTCACTTGGTGGCACAAATTCCGAGATACTGAGGATCTAACCGACAGGGTCTTTTCTGCACTTGAAGAATCCACTTTTGCCAAGTGGAACAAATACAAGGAACAACAGATCGAACTGGATCTAGATTTTAACAATGAGCCGAAACAAGGAGAAATTTCGAAACAAGCAACAGAATCGAAACAGGAACCCGAAACTGAAACAAAAAAGAATATGGCAGATGAAAAGGAAACATCTCCGAAGGGAATAAAGGGAATCTCCATTGAAAAATTCAAATGACAATGATCCAAAGCGAAACATTTCATCTATGCATTCGATGACACCTTCGATCTAGATGAGGAACGATTTACCACTGCCAAGAAGAAGATCAAATAGTTCTTCTTACACTTAGGAGAGGAATTAGACAATTGGAAATCCAATATCCGAGAGGAATTGGACGAGGCGATTACAGACAAAGGAAAGAAAAAGGAAGAAGGAACAACACTCTCTTGGATAGCTACAGCAGTTTCAAAAAGCAATTCTTAGCCAATTGGGGCGAATCAGACACCGCAGCCAGGACCCTGAATGATCTAGATAAAGTCAAAGTGGGCGGAGACATTGATATCCCCACTTATATTCAGAAATTCCGATCGCTCATTCAGTCAACCGGAATCACAGGGTTCATGGCACAACGAATCTATTTCTGTAAAGGAATACCAGCATCAGTCGCAGCAAAGATCATCAAAAACCCAGCAGTCATTAATATGGAAACAGCCTATGACACTGCGGAGCGACTACACAATGCTTGGGAAACCCTGAAACTAATGAACCGGTCAACTGGTTCAGGAAACACAGAGAGATGTTTCAAATTTAACCGAAACTCAAGGAACTTGGCATCAGGATCAAAAGGGGTCAATGCCATAACTACTGGACGCCTTTCAGATGCCCAAAAGGAGGAATATTGGAAAACCGGCAAGTGTTTCCAATGCGGAACTCAGGGACACATCTCCAGGGATTGCCCAAACAAAGGGAATGCCCAGACAATGCCCAACAAATCACCCCCTCCTCAGAATCGCACTATTAGAACCATAGAGGAAACGACCTCAGAAGAATCAACTGCCCAACGCATTACGGCACTGTTAAAAGCACTCCCAGATGAGGAGCATGAAAATACCCTCCAAGAACTGGAAACAGAGGGTTTTTAAGAAGGAGACGCCAGAAAGCGGTTGGCGCCTCCCATACAATTGAACAGTTAGCACTCGATTCTGTAATTGTACAATCCAATAATGATAAACGGATTTCAATCACTGTGCAAACCCGCCGAAATATCTGCCCTCATTGATTGTGGAGCAGAAGGAAACTTCATTGACAAACGCATATCAAAAGATTGGCCAAAAGAAGAGTTAAAACACCCAATTAAAGTCAAAAACGCCGATGGAACTATTAATCAAAATGGCATGATCACGCATCGAACCCATCTTACCTATGCTATCAATGGAAAACCATATGATAATTGGTTATGGATCACAAACTTAGGAGATCAAGAAATCATCTTTGGAATACCATGGCTGGAAAAGCATAACCCGACTATTGATTGGCAAAAGGAAACCTTCCAAATAGACGATGATTCAGAAGATGACAAACCTATTTGGCGCATGGCGCTAGATACCCAACAATGGGGAGAAGACGAATACTGGATAAGAGTCAAGACATCGGCGTCACAAGCATTTGAACACCAAGCAAAACGCGATGAAACGCCAACTGTCTTACCACCCGAATACCTTCCCTGGCAGTCTACCTTTGAGAAAAAAGCATCGGAGCGTTTCCCATCATCACGGCCATGGGACCATGCAATTGAACTCAAAACTGGATTTACGCCAAAAGTTAGCAAAATCTACCCACTATCACTGAAAGAGCAGTCAACACTCGACGAATGGATTAAAGAGCAATTAGATAAAGGATATATTCGACCATCCAGATCGCCACAGGCATCACCATTTTTCTTTGTTTCAAAGAAAGAAAGTGGCGCCCTTAGACCCTGTCAGGACTATCGTTACCTTAACGAATGGACAATCAAAAATGCCTATCCGTTACCCCTATTCTCAGACATAATGACAAAATTAGAAGGTGCAAACTATTTCACTAAACTTGATTTGTGCTGGGGATATAATAACGTCTGAATTAAAGAAGGAGATGAATGGAAAGTGGCCTTCATTACGAACCGAGGGTTGTATGAACCAACAGTAATGTTCTTCGGTGCTCTCGACATTCCAGACCATGATGAACGAATACTTCCAGGATATGATTAACAAAGGATGGCTCATTATCTATATGGACAACATTCTGATCTGTGGGAAAATGAAAGACGAAATACAGAAACGAACCGAAAGAGTCTTAGAACACTTACAGGAGAAAGACCTATTTTTGAAGTTAGAAAAATGCAAATTTTGCATTCAAGAAGTCGAATTCCTGGGTATGGTCATTACACCTGGTCATATTCAAATGGATCCTGTAAAACTCGCCAGTATCAGAGATTGGCCAATCCCCACAACGGTCAAACAAGTCAGATCTTTCCTCGGATTCGGAAATTTTCATAGACAATTCATCAGCAACTTTGCTGCTATAGCAAAACCATTGACGGACTTAACTAAGAAAGGTTTAACCTTCAGTTGGACGCTTGATTGTCAGACGGCTTTTGATGAATTAAAACAAAATTTTTCGTCAATGCCAGTCCTACGCATGCCAGACCCCACAAGACCATTTATCCTACAAACGGATGCCTCCAATAAGGCCACTGGAGCAGTATTGAAACAAGCCAACACCTCCAGATCCCTCCATCCTTGTGGCTTTATATCACACACCTTAACCACGACGGAGCAGAATTACCAAATCTATGACCAAGAACTATTGGCTATTATTAAAGGATTACAGGCATGGCGACATTTGCTGCATGGATCTCCGCATCCAATTATAGTCCATTGCAATCACAAAAACCTTTCGTTCTATAGAACCCTGCAACAGTTAACACCTCGACAAGCTCGTTGGTCTATGATGCTATCGGAGTTTGATCTGAAGATAGAGCATGTACCCGGGACAAAAATGTTTGAAGCAGATGCATTATCCCACCGTCCTGATCATATGAAAGATGATGACGCCCTGGACGATGTTATCATGTTACCCAATAACAAGTTTATTCGCCTTATCGCTACAGATCTCGCTCAGAAGATTTGAGACGCCACGTCACTTGATAGCTTTGGAAAAACCATCATCAAAGTCATAGAAACGCAACGTGCTCCGCCTATTAAATCCAAATTACAGGATTGGGCGTTCGTTGACGGAATCATTCAATACATCGACAGAGCATATATCCCTGATCTTGGAACACTCCGCACCAGTATTATCAAAACGGTTCATGAACTGCCTACTTCCAGACATCCTGGACGCTTGAAAACGCTAGAATTATTACAACAAGACTACTGGTGGCCAGGAATGTATAAAACACATGAAGGGATGGGTTACAGGCTGCACTACATTGTCAGCAAATGAAGGTGAACACTCACCCCAACACCCCAGCCCTTCTACTGATTGGATCTAAGGCGACTTGACCGTTTCAACAAGTAACCCTGGACTTCATTAACCGATCTTCCTATTTCTGATGGATTTGACTCGATTTTGGTCACGGTGGACCATGGTCTTATGAAGGGGTAATTCTTACTCAAACATGACCAAACAGAGCTGGGTTACCTATTTATATGGGGGAGAGGATGGCTGAACAGGACCATTCATTGTGAGCAGCAGCTTTACAAATGGTGGCTGGTCATCTAGTAGGTCGTACTCTACCCATTGGGACTCATTGGGATCATGCAACTGAAAAGGACTGGCCATTGGGAATGCCAGGCAGCCTTGTTACATGGCTGGTCATTGAATAGGTCGGTGGGCAGGTCAATTGACAGGCCTACAGAGGGCTCTGGGGGATCTAATGTACCCATGTTACATGTGGGGGAGCAAAAACAGTGTTGCATGCTGGAGGCGCGATATAGTGGACACCAAAACTCACGCCTCGGTGCGGAAATGTCAAATATGACCAAACAGGCCAAGTTTGCTATAACAAGGAGAGGCAAAGCTTTAATGCAGTCTCGACTTGTGTCATTTGGGGTTGAAAGCAAGATGCATCAAGTGTCATGTCTAGTATGCCTCGAGTGGTTCCTATGGGGGATGGCTAGCTTTTCCAAGACCAAACCAAGGATAGACCTGTCTATCAGGTCAGACTGGTTTGGGACATGGAGTATGGCTTTGAGTCTGAGTGTATCAACAACATTTCTGCTCATCAAAAGTCGAGGATTTTGATTTTGAACATGTGGAAGAGGGTTGTGGACTAATTGCCGATGGCCAAGCCTGATGCAGATAACCACTTGAGAATCCGTCATAACTAATGGTACTCCTACCTTGGTTGGTGCCTAGTTGCTGGCAGTTCTCTCTAAAGGTCATGACATTTGTTGCGTTCTGTGACAATTGGAAATGAACCTGAAAATTGTGAGATTGGGGAACAAGGATGTCTGATTTTGAATGGCTTTGGTTTGCTGAGTAGGCTTTTGCATGGCATTAGCTGAATGCTTACTGAGGTTGTAGTCAGATTGCTAAATGAAATATAAGTGACGAACTCCTGGCCAGGAAAGCAACTGGGGAAATGACCGGTTGCAAGTACTGGACTGCATGTATGCTCTCCCTTGAGGTGAGTGTGTGTGAGGAAGGAAAGTAGTTACCTGGTTGATCCTGCCAGTAGTCATATGCTTGTCTCAAAGATTAAGCCATGCATGTCTAAGTATAAACCAATTATACGGTGAAACTGCGAATGGCTCATTAAATCAGTTATAGTTTATTTGATGATAACTTGCTACATGGATAACTGTGGTAATTCTAGAGCTAATACATGCACTTAAGCCCTGACTTATGGAAGGGGTGTATTTATTAGATAAAAAACCAACGCGGCTCGCCGCTCCCTTGGTGATTCATAATAACTTTTCGAATCGCATGGCCTTGTGCTGGCGATAGATCATTCAAATATCTGCCCTATCAACTTTCGATGGTAGGATAGAGGCCTACCATGGTTTCAACGGGTAACGGGGAATAAGGGTTCGATTCCGGAGAGGGAGCCTGAGAAACGGCTACCACATCCAAGGAAGGCAGCAGGTGCGCAAATTACCCAATCCCGACACGGGGAGGTAGTGACAATAAATAACAATATGGGGCTCTTTTGGGTCCCATAATTGGAATGAGTACAATTTAAATCCCTTAACGAGGAACAATTGGAGGGCAAGTCTGGTGCCAGCAGCCGCGGTAATTCCAGCTCCAATAGCATATATTAAAGTTGTTGCAGTTAAAAAGCCCGTAGTTGAAATTCAGGCCTGGCTGGGTGGTCCACCTCACGGCGAGTACTGTCTGGATGGGTCTTACCTCCTGGTGAGCCGGCGTGCCCTTTATTGGGTGTGTCGGGGAACTGGGACTTTTACCCTGAGAAAATTAGAGTGTTCAAAGCAGGCTGTTGCCTGAATACATTAGCATGGAATAATGGAATAGGACGTGTGGTTCTATTTTGTTGGTTTCTAGAGTCACCGTAATGATTAATAGGGACAGTTGGGGGCATTGGTATTGAGTCGCTAGAGGTGAAATTCTTGGATTGACTCAAGACCGACTAGTGCGAAAGCATTTGCCAAGGATGTTTTCATTGATCAAGGACGAAGGTTAGGGGATCAAAAACGATTAGATACCCTCTGGGGGAGCATTACCTTTCCGTGGTCCAGAGGATAAGTAGGCAGGGTGATTCCTGCTGAAACTAAAAATGCTCAAATGGACTTAGACATAGACCCAGCTGGCTAGGGTAAATGACAAGTCTGTCTTAGATGTGAATATGCATGGTGAACAATGCTGTATTATAACGGACAGAATGGCAATGTACATTCCCTGGCAAAAGTGTTGTAACAATGCATGGCATAACTTATACATAAATTATGAGATAACGACCCAAGAACTAGTCTCTGTATGAAGAGCATGATATTGTTAACTACGTATTAAATCGATGAATGAGGGTGGCAGCTTGTTCATTGCTTACGCAAGTAACATGTGCTCAATTATGAGACAATGACCCAACACCTAGTCCACACACCTAGTCCACTCTATGAGGAGCATGATATATTGGATGTCAAATTGCAGGGAAATCTTTTCATACATGCCAACTGCGTATTAAATCGATGAACAAGGGTGGCAGCTTGTCCATTGCTTATGCAAGTAGCTTGTGCTTGTCAAGACAGAATGCATATTGGCAGTCTACTAGATAAACTATGTTTCAAAGTGCAGAGTGGTCTTTTCACACATGTCAACTGCGTATTAAATCAATGAACAAGGGTAACAGCTTGCCCATTGCTTACGCAAGTAACTTGTGCTTGTCAAGACTGGTTGAGTACTGGTAATCTATAGGTAAATGCGACATAGTAGAGTGTTGAAACCAAACCTATTGAGGGCAGGACACGATAGACTTAGCAGATGAGCAGCCCAGTACCAACAACGGCTATAGTTCATTTGTGAAATAGACTTGAAATGTCTAAGACCCAAAAATGGGCAAGGAAACAATCAGTCGTCGGTTACATCCTCTAGACGTGGAAACTGTACGTAATGTATGGCCAATGATCTAGTTGGTGCCTCGATACCTTATGGTGATAACCAGAACAAGGGAGATAGCCAGTTTTTGAAACGGCGATGGCTAGAAGCATAATGGAACTATTGGAGTGAGACAATCGTCTATTGAAAGAGAGAGTAACAATGAGAGCAACATTGGTCCTATGTGATACCAAGGCCTCTATACCCTATCCCATTGAATGAATCACAAGTCTGTGGTCATTAGACACATAGAGATCGGATGAGATCAGCGCAAAATTGCCACATAGACCAATCGTACAACCATTGATAAAGATCTAATAGATCGGCTCCATAGGTCAGAATGATGATCTAAAAATACACATAGGCACACGACCCCAGACCGATCCTACATTGATGAAATAGCCCATGCCCTGTCCCACTAAATGAACCGCTAGCATAAGAAACAAGTGTTAACTTGACACAAAGAGACCATTAGAAAGGAAGGGAGATCTCTACAGTCTATGATATACTACATGGGCAATAGTACGAGACCAAGATGATCAGACCCTTAAATTGAAATGGGGATATGAATGATATAATTAGAATATGAAATGATCGAATATTGAAACAAAGTGCGCGAGCGCTGCGTCAATACAAGATCAATATGGGATATAAAATGGCCTGGCCTAGATAAGTGAGCCAAGTGGCACACTCTGTGTTGGAAATGAAACATCCTGGCATGAGAATAGTGCATACAGACACTCATATTGATGATAACACTGTCAACATGACCAGTACCTGGATGAACAGCAGACCTTGATTGTAATGGAGCAGAGCACACCAGACCATATACCTGGATGAACAGCAGACCTCGATTGTAATGGAGCAGAGCACACCAGACCATCCTATGAATAGAGAAATCGTACACGGTGCCCTAGATGTACTGTCATGTGGCGATAATAATCTGAACAGCTGTTCATGACCATAGAAGGACTAGTAGTCAGAACAGCTATAAAAGCTAAGCAGCGGTATCATCGTCCTAGCATATCCACTCATGTCGATGTCCCAGAAAACCCCTACTAGCTCAAGAAAGGTTACCAAACCTGCCTCTACACCTATTGCGACACCTGTCCCTACCCCACCTATGTCGAGACGACAGAGTAAACGACGGCTATCGACTCAGGTCGATGAAGTGGAGCAGAAGCGTGCTAAGCCTGAGAAGGCTGCAGCAGGCTCGGACTCAGAGATAGATGTCATCATGATGAGCGGTACAATTTAATTTGGAATGAAACTAGAGTCTAACAGCGATCATCTAGACTCCATTGAGAGACTTGAAGTCACAGAAAATCTAGCTGAGCTAGAGACTACACTCGATGAGCCCTCTGCTTCACAGATGACAGAGACCGCTGAAACAAAGCCGCGCAAGTGGAAGTCCATAGCACCAGATGCCCCTGTCGTGTTTTCGACAATCAAAGAGCAGGACTCTGACGAGGATGGTGAGACAACCTGGAGAAATGGCTGGAGCTTGACAGCCCCGGCGAATAAGCCTTTTCCAGTCGCAACCTATGACCAACACCTAGACCCATTCCGAAAGTGAGTCATAGGCTTGAATTGATAGAGTTGTTGAGCTGAGATAAATGCCTAGCATGACTGATGAACAGATTGGATACGACTTGACGCAGGAAAAGTATAATCTGTTTGCGGTTATGTTTGGAAACTGGCTGGCTGTAGAAAAAATCAATGAGACGGTCGTGGTAATTCAATTGATTTTAGATACTGATGACCAACTAGCCAAGACGAAGTTCACGGTTTCGGCTATAGGTGCAAAGGTGGCTGATGGACCAGTCAAAAACCCCTGGATGTTGGTTGGATTCAAGAATGGACATGCTCGCAATCTGGTAGTTGAACAGAGAGCGGCCTGGAACAGACGCATGAGACAGGTATGCAGACAACCAATAGATTTCAAAATCTAATGAAAGACATAGGCAGTCATATTTCGTGCATATGAGAACGAGCCATATCAACGACGAGTCATCACAGTCAAAACACCACAATATAGTCACTATGGACTGATTGAGGAGGCTATAAAGAATTACTACAGAGCGAGTGAGGTGGTGGTGACAAAGATGATAGGCTCGGGTAGGACAGGCGGTTTGGATGACATCGCTGTCTCTATCCTCCTCCCCGCAGATGAGACGAAGATATATGCCATACCGAGCACATGGCGCGGAAATGATGGTAAGATTAAAAAGACTACAGTCACGATCAAGGATGAGGACAAGGACATCCTATATGACTTACGGATGCCATTCATCTGCTCGACATGCCACAGCGCAGGACACGTCCCACAGAGTTGCCCATGGAAGGACATTGTACGTACACCGGCTTATGACCTAGCACGACTTGAAGAGAAGAAGGAGTAGAGGTGCAAAGACATATTGACCGTAGCAAAGATAACATAAATTAACCCATGCCTTATAAACTGAATCAAATGTGATGCCTTATGAACTGAATCAAATGTGTGATGAGTAAGACCAGACCCAATGATGAATGTTAAGGTATCGAGTGAACGAACATTACAAAAAGTAAGCCTGTATCAATGAGTCAGTTAATACAACAAGAATAAGTCCATACCCGACAATAATCTAAACCTGGATGAATGAATGAACTTGCTACTTTACTTTTAGACGACCATATAGCTGTCTAAGATTGTACTGTATAGCAAGTTGTATGGTTAGTGTCTCAAAGATGACTAGGGCAGGCTTAAATCCAGTTAGCCCTACTTTTAGACGACCATATAGCTGTCTAGGATTGTACTGTATAGCAAGTTGTATGGTTAGTGTCTCAAAGATGACTAGGGCAGGCTTAAGTCCAGTTAGCCCTACTTTTAGACGACCATATAGTTGTCTAGGATTGGATTGTACAGTATAGCAAATTGTATGGTTAGTGTCTCAAAAATGACTAGGGCAGGCTCAAGTCCAGTTAGCTCTACTTCTAGACGACCATATAGCTGTCTAGGATTGTACCGTATAACAAGTTGTATGGTTAGTGTCTCAAAGATGACTAGGGCAAGCTTAAGTCCAGTTAGCCTGTTCCTGTCCTTAGACCTAAGCCTCTGTGATCAATCCTAAGTCTCTAGTACTAGAATTAAGTATACCAGCCATAATACATTAAGCAGCAAGTTATATTGTCAATTCCTCCAAGGTAACAAGGGCAGGCTTAAGTTCAGCTAGTTGTCTTTGCTCTTAGATCAACAAATATACCTAAGTCCCAGTGACCAGCCTGAAGCCTCTAGTACTGACATTAAGTGCACCTGTCCTGAGACAAATATCCTGCTTGAATACCTGTGATCAGCCATAGTATATTAAGTAGGGACTTAAACCAATAATTGGATGGCTAATCTTACATGATCAAGTCCAATGTAGAGCACAAACCTTAAACTGCCTAAGTATCAGAGACCATGAGAACAGCCCTAAGCCATACCAAGAAGCCATAATTTAATAACCAACAACTTAGATTGATATTAGGATAACCAATATTAATCCTAATGGACTGCCCATGACAAGACTCATGCAACATATGAGACTTAGACCAATATCATGCCTAAGTACCAGTGACCAGCTCAAACAAATACAAGACCTGACTATACCATATTCCCTCCAATTGGCAAAATAGCTTTTAAACCAACACTAACATTTTACTCATAGATAGCACATGAGCAAGTCTATATAGTAAACTAGCCCTTGACATGATAACATACTTGAGTACCAGTGACTAAATCAACATGACAACATGATAATAGGCTTTAACATTAAAACAACAGTATAAGCAGACTGACCTATACTTAGATACCAGTGACAAGCCAAATCTAGTATCCAAACCTTGGACTAACAACACCATTGATGGACATGCTCTCGGGCAGGTCCATGTAGTAAACCAATCATTATACTATATTTGATATAGAACCTTTAGAACAACAGCAACATCAATAGAAAACAGACATATTCCTAGTCATCAAAATGACCTATTTAAATAGATATCAGTTTACAACAACATGAAACACAAATTGGGCACCAGCCCACCAAAAGGCTACACGGACATGCCTTAACCGTTAAACCATGAATAGACACAATTTAAATATTACAGCTCTCACCGAAGGCCATCCTGGTACACGGGATGGTAACCAAAATGGGGGTCTGGTGAACCCTGCTGACCGGCAGTTGTCGTCCCGGGACAGTATAAACAGTGCTACCCCAACACTCAACAGGACAACTGGTAGACCCTCAAGGATTCGGGGATTATCACCACAAATGCTAGAGTCTTCACCAGGGCAGTCAGGACTCCCTGGGGCTGCCAGGGTGCATAATGACCAGGGAGGCAACCAAGGAAACACTACAAATAGAAATACACCTAGACCAAATAGAAACCAGTTTACTTTTGGCACTCTCAATATTAGGGGACTAAACATAGATGCAACAACAACAAAATATAAATACTATCATCATGGATGCGATTTAATAGGATTGCATTAGTAGCTGTTCAAGAGACAAAGCTGAACAACAATGACATTTCTAGAATTCTCAATGAAAACAAGAAGATTGAAATAATAGGAAGCCACTCTACTGGCAGAAATGCTGGTGTAGGTTTTGTAATTGATAAAGACCTTACAAGTAAATGGAATATAACACATGAAACACTGATAGAAGGTCGAGCCCTGAAGCTCATAGTCCAAATAGGAAAAACATGGTTTACCTTTGTGAATATATACAGCCCCAATAATATAAATGACAAGATTACATTCTATAAAAGCCTGTTAGAAAAACTGAATGAGACACAAGTCAAAGGCACCCTTATCTTGCTAGGAGACTTTAACTTTGTAGAAGACAGCATTGATAGATCACCACCACATAGAGATGAAAATGACATTTGTATGGCTTTTGATGATATTAAACAATGTTTTCAGTTAGTAGATGCTTGGAGATACCAATATGAACAAGAAAGACTTTCACCTATAGGCACTGTCACTATGATAGTATGGCAAGAATAGATCGGATATATACAAATAAAAGAATGGTCAAGAGGATACATAAATGGAACTGTGAACCAATTGCAGAGATCAGTGATCATAATATAGTGACCTGTGAAATGGAATACAAAACAGAAGTCTATAGAGGGAAAGGTCTATGGCGTATGCCTATTAGATTAATGGATGAGCCAAAATTCACAAAAGGAGTGTCCAAGATTTTAAAAAGGACGGAGCATAGTATGCGCAGTAATGAGGGCATACCCAAACAACCACTATGGAACAAAGCAAAAGATTTAATCAGGGAACTAGCCATAGCAACAGATAAATCAGTCAGAAAAGAGAAAACTAAGAAGCTCAAAGTGATAAGATCATCTCTTAGGAAAGCAATGAATAAACCTGAAATAGATAGAGGACTAGTTAGAGGCTTGGAAAAACAACAAGCAACTATTAATAATAATAGAATATATCAGTATAAAATAAAATCAAGAGCCAAACATCTAAATGAAGGGAAAAAAGCTCTAAATATTGGTACAACCTAGGAAAGAACAAAGCCAATCACCTACAATCCAAGCACTTGTAGATAATCAAGAAGAAGATTTAATAAGACCAAAGAAATGACTCACATAGCTAAGGATTTCTACCAAAATTTATTATCTACCCAGTTAGACACAGAGACTTCAGAGAAAAGAATGAAGAATTACTAGACAATGTAGATGTGACCCTCTCCAATGAACAAGTAAAGGCCTAGAGGACAAACTGATGGAACTAGAAATAAGAGATGCAATAAAGGAATCTGACAGTAGTAAAGCTCCAGGAATAGATGGAATACCACAGAATTCTACAAATACTGGTTAAAACAGAAGGATGAGGATAGCCCCAACATTGCATATATACTAACTGAGGTGTTCAATGAAATTGCTGAGGAAGGCATAGTTGACAAAAGTGATTTTAATGAGGGATCTCTAATTCTCCTTTTTAAGAAAGGAGATAAAGAAAAAATAGAAAACTATAGACCAATCACACTATCTAATGTAGACTACAAAACAATGACCAAAGCAATAGCCAACAGACTAGGTGACATTGCAAGCACCATCATTCACCCAAACCAGACTGGTTTCATGCCAAACAGAAGTATATTTGATAACACAAGACTCAGTGAAGCAATGGTATCCTACACCAACATAGTGAATGAAAATGGATGTATTCTGGCCTTGGACCAAGAAAAGGCATATGATAGAATAGCACATGACTATTTGTGGACGGTTCTTAAGAAATTTGGTTTCTCTAACAAATTTATCATGATGATCAAGAGATTATATAGGAATGCCAAAACAAACATATTTGTAAATGGTGTGAATGCAGGATGTATTGACATTGGAGTAGGAGTGAAACAAGGATGTCCTATGTCATGCCTGTTATATGACATTGGTATAGAACCATTGGGTTGTGCCCTAAGGAACTCAGTACTAAATGGCTTTTGTGTTAAAGAAATGGATGTAAAGATCCTAGTTTCAATGTTTGCTGATGATACCCTGCTCTATTTGAGTGAAGAGGATGATCTACGGGTTGTGTTTAGGATCCTAAACTTGTTTTGTTATGCATCTAATGCTAGATTCAATGAGAAAAAATATGAAGCTTTGCCCCTGGGCTCAATAGAGTACAGAAGAAATTTTATAGAATCAAGAAGGTTAAATAATAAAGAAGACAATGTCCTGAAGAATGAAGTTAAAATTATAAAAGAAAATGAAGTCATGAGAACTTTAGGTTCATGGATTGGGCACAGCACCAATATAAAACGAAACTGGAATAAGATAATAGACAAACAAGTTGAGATTATGAATAAATGGCAAGCAATGAATCTGTCCCTAAAAGGAAAAGAATTAGTTCTAAAGGCTCTGATCACATCAAGAGCATTTTTTCTGGCAACAGTAAATGGAATTCCCACAGATGTAATAAAAAGAATGCATAAAGAGATGTCTAAGTTTCTATGGGAGAACAAGAGAGGTAGTATTAACTGGACAGAAGCAACAATGCCACGAGAAAAAGGGGGATTGAGTATTCCAGATCTCAATATCAGGAAAGATGTCATTATAATTGGATGGGTAAAAAGGTGGCTAGCTGATCCCAGTCAAAGACCAATATGGGCCTATGTAGTAGACCAAATTATTGCTAACAATGTGGCCAAGGAACCAGTGGTTGACAAGGAAAGCAGACAAAGTTGGATCTTGCAGTCATGGCATGAGAAAATCCTAGATAATGACAAACTACCAGAGTTTGTAAAAGACATGGTGAAAGTAGGAAGAAAATACAATATTGGTCATGATGTCATGAAACTTAGTCATGATTCAAAAAGGGATATGCCTATATGGCATCATATAGCTGCAAACTCAAGTCATAGATGGAATAAGAAGTCCTCTAGATGCCTAAGAGTTAACCATGATATAATCACAATAGGACAACTGGTAGACTTCATACAGAACCCAATCAGAATAAACAATTGTGTGAACCCTAGACAATGCAGCCAAATGGCCCCAAAACTAATGGACCAAATAGCCTCAAAGTATAACCCAAACACAATAACCCCTCATGAAGATAATCTAGATCATACTCCTAACAGAATCAGACAATACAACACTACAGACTATGTCAGTGACCACCTTGTCTTCAACCCTGATATTACAGAAAAAGGACACCCTCACAACCATATTAGACTCCTTGACAGTAATATAAGATACAAGAAAAGGAAGTTCAATGATATAGCAATACAATCCACCCAGCCTTTCGATTACCTGAAATAGTAGCCGGGCAAACAACCATATATGTAAAAGGTCAATGTAAGAGAATAGATAATAAAAATACAATGGGGATTGGTCTCTGGTCAGAACCAAATGATCACCGAGAAAATATAGCAGTCAGCAAAAGATACGATGGTGAAGGAAATGGCTTCAGAGCAGAATTAGCAGCAATCTTAGAAGCCCTAAGCTACCCTGGGTACCTAATCCTAAATCTGAATCTGAAATGGCCATAGAATATATTCTCAAGAAACTCCCAATGCTAGAAGATACTGACTGGATAGATGAACCAAACCATGACATCCTGAAAGAAATTATGCAATCATTGAGAACAAGGGGAGAACGTGTAGGGTTACAATGGATAAAAGATAAAGAATTGTACAAGAAGGAAGTACATGAGCTAGTTAAAAAAGCACATGAGATAAGGACAACTGATGGTTTTACATTCCACGAGAGACATACACATATAGCCAGAGGTGCAAGATTAAATGGATTAAGTCAAAAAGTCACCTATAGCCTAATACTTTGTAAAATACAAAGAAAGATGGGTAAGGAGGAAACTGTAGGTGGATGCAGAACTACAAGAAATCTGATTGAAATAAAAAGAATGATAAGTGAAATGAATGGTGAAACAATAGAATACCCAAAAATATGGAAAGATATATTACGAGTTAATCCAAGAAAACTGCAAGACTTTATATGGAAATCAATTCATGGTCGCCTTAAGTGTGGGGGTTTCTTCCTGAATATCCCACAAATGATAGATAGGGCCTACTGCACATGTGGAGCCATAGAAACAGAATCACATATCCTTCTAGAATGCAATATACATCATAGTCAAGCAATATGGCTCTCTATTAAAGAACTGTGGGAAAGAAAAACTGGAGTGGCTTGGCCTGAAATGACCATTAGTGTGATAAGAGGCATAGCATCAATAAAGTTTAAGAAACAAAATAATATAGAAGGAGAACATTTGACAGAAGGATACAGACTACTGATATGCCAAACAGTGTGGCTCCTATGGAAGACACGAAACATTAGGATTTTTAAAGAAAAACAGATAAATCTGACATCAATGAGAGCACTATTACAAAAAGACTTAAATGAATGGATTGCTGTAGAAAGAGAAAGCTGTCACATCAAGAGCAGTGATAGAAGAATGAAGCTAATAAAACAATGTGAAAAGAAATGGACAGCATTAGGCTTTATAACTAAAAAGGAAGGAGAACTCAAACCAAGTATCAGAATTATATAGAAATAATATATTTGGTACAGCAAGTCAAACTCAGATTCAGATAATATAATTTTATAAATATCTGCTCTATGGAGCATGAGGGCTGCCTTGGGTCATACCAAGGGTTACTGAACCACGGTTCAGGACTTGGGTCAGTAGTGCCTAGGTGCTATCTGTATGCTGACAGCTAGGTCTATGACCAAGAGGGGGTTTTAGTCAGTAGGGTTGTAAGCGAGTCTGACACTACCACAATAAGGTCATCGAACCTTCGTGGTGCTCGTAAAGAGAGTTTCCCTCTTAACTCACCAAAAAAAAAAAAAAAAAAAAAAACGATTAGATACCGTTGTAGTCTTAACAGTAAACTATGCCGACTAGGGATCGGGTATACCACTTCTTATATGGGTTACTCGGCACCTTACGAGAAATCAAAGTCTTTGGGTTCTGGGGGAGTATGGTCGCAAGGCTGAAACTTAAAGGAATTGACGGAAGGGCACCACCAGGTGTGGAGCCTGCGGCTTAATTTGACTCAACACGGGGAAACTCACCAGGTCCAGACATGACTAGGATTGACAGATTGATAGCTCTTTCATGATCTCATGGGTGGTGGTGCATGGCCGTTCTTAGTTGGTGGAGTGATTTGTCTGGTTAATTCCGATAACGAACAAGACCTTAACCTGCTAAATAGCCCGACTGGCTTTGGCTGGTTGCAGGCTTTCTTAGAGGGACTGT